>JAGDQP010005343.1:12189-22354 GCA_022664845.1 Lepisma saccharinum
CTTGAAACTTTGCCGAAATTTCTGACAGTGTACTTTCTCCAATTTTAATGCAAGAAACTTGTCTCGTGCAACAGAACTTCTCAGATTTTGTGTCTGAAGACAGCTGATGGGAATTTCCGGAGTTTAAAGCGTAACTACCGTAAAAACCTTGCTCTATTAAAAAAAGAACTTTCGCGAGATGATCAAGGTGTATACGGCACTAAATCAATTAGGGTACTTTGGGGAAACGTTATTGTGTTGAGCGGCTTGGTTTAAAATGATGAACGTGGTTCTCTGTAACTCCTTAAATTGCAAAACCAAGAGAATTCTTTCGTCTTACCTGATATATAGGTCTATCCATAAGAGAGAAAATCTTTTTAGAGGGTGTTCTTTTTAAATATCTTCCTCCTCTGGAGAGAGTGTGTTGAATTTCTTTAATAATTGCCAGCCTTACATCATTTTCAGAGAATTTACACTTTCAGGGTAAAAAAATTCTCTCTTCTTTTTCCACAGTCCCTTAGAGACCCGTAATAACCACGAATTTAAGGCACTGAAGGAACAAACTGACAAATGAGGTTCTGTACACTTCATGTTGTAACACAAGATGTTAAAAGATAATGTGTTAAATTCAAAGAAGATCTCAAAGGCTAAGATTTACATCATTTTGTTTCTTCTGGATTCCTTCCTTTACTCTGTGCAGTTCTTTAGTACAATTTCCAGTCAATATTATTATTGTTACTTATTTATTACCTTCTGCAGAGAATAAGTTCTTCAATTACTGAAGGTTTACACTAATATCATGTCTGTTACGATTATAATCTATAAAGAAAAAAGGAGAAAAGAAACAGAAACACAAAACATCATACAAGCCTGAATCTCTAATATTATATGCCGGCCGGAAGGCCGAGCGGTCTGCGGCGGTAGGCCATCGGCTCGAAGGTCCCGGGTTCGAGTCTCGGCAGGGGCATGGGTGTGAATTTTAACAGCTAAAGGTGAATCGTGACGGGCCGAAGTCAAAAGTTACTTGACTTGCCCATATAAAAATAAAGTTTACCAACGTTTTTTACCCTAATATAATACATCTATAAACTTAAACATTAATTAATACAAAAAGGAAATATATTGGTAATACTTTAACATTCATGTATAAGATAAATCATGAGTAAATTTCATAAATATTAAATCATTCGTGTATCAAACAATACACACATATATACATACATACATACACAAATATATATGTATATCCACACATACGCACACACATTACATAGGATCAATTTACAAATTTACTTATTTAGAAATAAACAAATATTTAGGACAAATAACAAATATATAGAACTACTCTTGAAAGTTGCTTATTGAAAATTAAAGTATTAATCAAAATGCGAGTCTAAAAAATGATCTCAAATTATGTTTAAAAAAAACTGACGAAGCAAGTGCAAAATAAAACATTTGCACAAATTATTGTACTCAAGAAAACATTCTAAGTAATGGTGATTTTTTTATATTGTTCTGTTTCTGGTTTTGTGTATGAAAATAGATACCTTATCCCTGTATTTGCTCTTTTGATATTAAAACCAATCAAACTCTAGAAATAACTATTTGAAGAAACGAATATTTTTAGACCTGTAAGCAGTAACTAAAATTCAAAATTTGTATTTAATTATTTAGTGGAGAATTTGGTTACAATAAATTCTTTTTTTTTCTTCTTTTTTTTAAAGAGATACAGGGTTTTAAATATATTTCTGATTCTTCGTTCATACTCTTTTTAATTCATAAGTGCATTACTTTTCTTTCTTACTACTTATGAATAAATGCTCCCTTTTGCATCTTTTTACATTTTCAACATACTGTTGCGTCTCTTCATGTTCAGAAGATAAACATTTTATCTGAGAAGATGGAAATTCATTTAAAAACGCTTATATACGTTCGCACCGATAAGAACCATCATAGATCCCATCTTTCTTCGAGCGGAAATCTCTTATCTTTTCTCCGATGGAAATCCGCTCTAAAAGAGTTGTCCCTCTTTCCGCTCTCGAAAGATGAAATATTCCATTCAAACTGAGAGGAATTCCGCACATTGAATTTAGTATGTCAAGTAGCCCGGGTCTCTCTTGATCAGAAGGGGCTGTATCAATCAGAAAAAAATAACAGGATAATACCGTCATGAGTTGCGAGATTTTTCCGCTAATGGTGTTTCAGTTGATAGAGTGAAAAAGACTAAAATAAATCTCGCAAATCATGATCGTATTGACCTGTTTCGCTCCTGATCTATATACCTCCTTGGTCAAAATTGATTCGCGCTGCCTTATACCTCCAACAGATCACATCTATAAAAATGTAGTATATGCATTTAGCCAATGCTGGATTTGGTTTGCATTTGAAGCTATTTGGGGGCCCTGGGCTATTGACTCTGTTGGAGCCCCTGTTACCTATTCTCTGTTCAGGGCCGTCTTATCATTTTGGAGCAAAGCAGTTTAATGGGGCCCTTACCTGCACAGACCCCCATGGAAGCGGTAAGTAAAATTGGATCGTTAGAAAAATACATTATTCGTAAAATAAACATGCATTTTTAAAACTTTTATCTAATATTAGGACAAAACTAAAAGATACATTTTACCACAAGCAGCTACATAAGCCTCAATATCGCCTCATTTATCACATACATCCGAATCCGATTAAATATTTTACAAAATATTATAAAAGTGGGACCTAAGCATAATAAAGACTTCGTATCTTCCCACGTAAATCTAAAACTAACCAAAAACAAATTGGTTACTCTTACATTTATCAGTTTTAGACACTATTGTACCAAATCAGAGTTTCTCAAACTATGGCACGCGTACCAGTACTGGAGCGCAAACCTTTGAATACTGGTACTAGAGCTTGGTGAAACAATAAACAGTAGTAAACTTATAATTGACCAAACACATTTTCATTGATGGAACGAGGAAATATCTAACGTCCAACTCAACATTCCCAAAATTGACGCATTCGTGACGAAGCACATGCAATATAGAGACAAATGTTACAGGCCTACTTATAATAAATATGATTTCAGCAGCCCAGAATAAAAACAGAACTGCAATTTTATGGGTGTATGCAAGAACCTGATAAGTTACATTTCTACAGGTTCAAAGATCGTAGCAACTAGACCTCGGGGTGACCGTCCAGTCCGTAGAAGCTCACCGGTTTATTTAGGACGTTAATAACAATTCTATAAATCGGAGGAACTTACAAGAGATTATACAGAAACGCCATGGTTTGTACAGCCAAATGTTGCTTCCAGACAACTATCTTTTAGAGAACATAGATGAAAACGTGTAAATACCTGTAATTTTGGGAGAGTATCTCATTAAAAAAAATGTCACCTATCAGGTACTTGCATGCACCCACAGAACTGTGTTAGCACCAAACAAATTAAAAGAAACCTTTTCAATAAATTTCCCATTACTAATTCCTGGTACACACATTTTCAATACGTATACTCCGATACTTAAAATAATAACTTTTAAATTCACTTATTATAAATATTTCGCAGATGTATTTAAAACATAACTACAGAACCGAACAATAACATGCTTATTATGTCGTCTTTTAATTTGTATATTATTGTTCCATTGTATTATTCAAGTACCACCCCAGGATTTATCTAATGTGATCAAGGAACCAAGGAAAATCTGTCAGAATTCTTGGCACCGGGAATCGACCCCGAGACCTGCTGATTACAAGGCAAACAATGTTCTACCTTGTTAGTATAATTATTACTGGCAATATAATAATGCAATTTTAAATATCGATATTAGCATTGAAAATTCCGTATTAGTTGATGGAACGGCGAAAGTATTAATTTCGGTCTGAAATGAACCCCATGCACTAAACAATACAGTGTAAATATTCGGATATCAACCTGTTAGTAGCAGCGTTCACATCGGAAAAATGAAGAAAACAATGTCATATCAATGTCATATGTTCGATGATCTTTTAGTGGTCTACTTGTAGGAAGCTGATTCTGAAATCATAATCACATTGTAACAGTTGTCACTTAACAATTGCCATTGCTGAATAAGGAAGTGATATTAAACAATAGTTCTCAAATTTGAATAAAATATGATCAAATTAAGGATTTAGAAAAGTCATTGCTTGTAAGAAATATTTAGGTTAGCCCCTAGACCCGTGTAGGGTTAGGAGCCCCTGGCGACTCCTCACTGTTCCATGTTTAGGACGCCCTTGCCCCTGTGCGTACCATTTACAGAGGTTACTTATCTACCTTTGACGGGGCCCCTGAAGCAGTGGGAACCCCGGGCTGCAGCCCCTTTAACTCCCCCACCTTAATGCAGCTCTGCGTTTAATGAATCTGTAGGCACACGGATAACAGTTTCCGTGTCGTATATATATATATACAGAGAGAGAGAGGCTTTGAAATCGGGACAGGACCGGCAAACTGGGACTCTCGCCCCAAAAGGTTTCTGCCACTAACTGGGAGGAGACCCCTTAATTCCTCTTGCTAAGGCTTAAGGGAACCGATCGGGGTAAACGCCTAATGTCCAGTCCATACATTCACGTCGTGGGGCCTACTAGTACCCAAACAACTGCTTGGCGAACGAACATGGATGGGCTGCTCACCAACCGGCATTAGGAGACAGCGTGGTGAGTCAAATGTCTTCACCCCTCCTTTCTTAACACATGATGGTACAAGTAAGGAGACAGTCTCGGAGAACCTCATTGCCAGGAGGACGGAATGCAGCTGGCAGTGGTCAGTCCTGCAGGAAGTCAGAGGGGTCAAAATGCCCGGGTTTTGACACTCGAACGGACCTATACGTGGCGACTCTGAACTGTCAATCACTTGTAGGAGAGGGCAAATGAGAAGAATTCGAGAATGAACTTGCGAAGATTAAATGGTACATCATAGGACTATCAGAAGTGTGGAGGAAGAATGAGGAGCAGTTTGAACTACCGTCAGGGCACACATTCTACTTCAAAATAACAGATAATGGCAAACTGACAGGCTTTGGCTTTATAATTAATAAAGACCTGAAGACACAGATCACAGAAATTGAAGGAATTTTTGATAGAATCTCACGAGTAGTAATGAAGATAAACAAGAGATACAGTATGGAAATTATACAAGTGTATGCTCCAACAACCTCACATCCGGAGGAGAAAGTCGAAGACTCATGCGAGAGATATATAAGATTTTATATAGTAGAAAATCGCATTACAAAATTGTAATGGGAAACTTCAATGCAAAAGTAGAAACTGAGCAGAACAGTGACACGAAATCGGGAAACTTTGGATTTGGCAAAAGAAACAAGAGAAAAGAGAAGTTAGTGGAATACTCAGAAGCCAACAGACTATTTCTTTCCAATACATTTTTCAAGAAGCTGGCTTAGAGAAAGTGGACATGGAAAGGCTTAAATGGGGCTGAAAACGAAGTAGATTACATTCTATCTAATAATAGAGAAATTCTTCAAGATGTGTATGTTACAGACAGACATTCGAGATAGAACTAAGTAACAGATTCAACGTCTTGGAAGAGTTATAAGACAAAAAAGATACTGCCGTGTGGCAAATCATGCTTCTTATGTTATCTTTTAGTAAATAACTTGTCTTGGAGCGAATTTCGAATGTCAGATGTTCGATGTCGCTCTACCTTTTTGTCGGTAATTGTTAGTACACGTTTTGCACTTGTCTTCATGTCTCCGATCGGTAAACAAATGGTCGTCAAGATTTTGTATAACGTTGACAGATCGCGTAGTTAAGGTTCTACATAGACATGGAAGAATCATCTCATCTTTAACAGGAAACAAAGGATGCAGTTTGTAATGTTTCTTTGTATCGTGTGAATGGAGAATCCTTATGAGAGATATTCTCATATGGAATAAATAGCATCAGTTCTACAGGTTGTTTACTTGTGATGTTTTGCAGTAAATAATATTTCAATAGTTTATACATTATTTTTTTATATCTGCTGTACTTTCGCTCGGCTCAGGTATATGTTATGATAATCATAACAGTCAACTATAGTACACAGCAGATACCAATAGCAAAAATAAAGTACTGACTGAAATAATAAGAGAAACAACCAAGGAAATAGCGGGCATAAAAAAAGATAGGAAAATCTCAGAAGAAACTAAACTCTTGATGAAGAAAGGGAGAACAATGAAAGAAGAGGAAAATGACATCAAGAGGATTGAGTACATAGAACTCAATAAAACCGTAAGGAAAAAAATAAAAGAGGATGTACGTGGAAACAAAGGAAAATCGTGTTAGAAATGCAATCAAGGAGAACAAGGTCCTGAAGAAAATCAAACATCAGCTCATGATAGGGAAAGAGGAAATAATTGCAGTTATGAGACCTGACGGGACCGTAACCAGAAATAAGGAGGAAATTATAAAAATATTTGAAATTTTCTACACAGAATTGTACTACTCCGAAGGAGAACTAGGAAGTTAAGATTTAGAAGAAAATGATGTAGAAGTCCCAGCCGTGATGTAAGAAGAAGTGGATAATGTTCTTGGAGGGATAAAGAACGGAAAATCGCCAGGAGAAGATGGACTCGCAGCAGAGATGTTTAAATGGGGAGGTGAAAATATGAACTTTCTCAATTATTCTCAATGTTCCTGAGGAAAAAAGAGATGCCCTCAAGTTGGAATAATGGTATTATTATTTTATTTTACAAGAAAGGGGACAAAGAACGGGTCAGAAAGTATAGACCAAGTCGTCTACTGTCAGTTCTATACGAAGTGTTTATCAAAGTTATTTTAAATCGTGTTGAACGTGACTTGGATTTTAACCAGAGAAGGGAAAAGGCCAGATTTCGTCGTGCATTTAGCACAATGGATCGCATACAAGCATTGAATGAAATTATGTATGGAATGGACTGATGAATTTGAATTTCCACTATTTCGGGGATTATTAGATTTTGAAAAAGCTTTCGATTCGGTCTCCTTGTCAGCAGTACTTAAATCACTTGAACAAGGCATCGAAAGTGCATACAACAAGTTACTGAGAAACGTTTACTAGACTGCCTCATCTGTCATTAGTGATTAGACTACATCAGGAGAGTGAAAAAATAAAGTTGGAAAAGGAGTAAGGCAAGGAGATTCAATTTCTCCAAAACTATTTTCTGTGGTCCTAGAGGAAGTGTTCCAAAATTTAAACAGGAGTGAAGTTGGGATCAAAATCAATGGCGAATACCTAAATAACCTACGATTTGCTGATGATATAATCCTGTTTGCTTCAAGAGCAAAAGAACTACAGACCAGAATGGAAGAACTAAATAATGAGAGTTCGAAAATAGGCCTTAAAATGAATTTAAGTAAAACAAAAGTAATGTACAATTAACATGCTGAAAAGAAGGAAATAAAGATTCACGGAGAACCAATAGGCATAATTGATGAGTGTTTACCTAGGCCAGCTCAAAACTTCGAATGCCAAGTTGACGGATGAAGTAAATAGAAGATGTAAAATGGCGTGGAGTTCGTTTGGAAGACTACACTTTATTTTCAAAAGCAAACTACCAATGTGTGTCAAGCGTAAAGTTTATAATCAATGTGTTTTACCTGTAATGATGTACGGCTGTGAAACTTGGACATTGAATGTGCAAATGACTCAAAGATTGAGAGTCACACAAAGAGCAATGGAGGGATGCATGCTAGGAATAACCAGGAGTGACAGGAAGGCAAATGAATGGATTCGCGCACAAACAAGCGTAGAAGATATAATCAAGACTGTGAAGAAGATGAAGTTGAGATTGGCCGGTCACATAACTAGACAAACAGATGGAAGATGGACGACGAATGTGCTACATTGGATTCCAAGAGAAAAGAAACTACGAAAACGACGTCCATTTGCAAGATGGATAGACAAAATCAAGCGTTTATCAGGAGCTACATGGATGAGGATAGCATCAGACCGAGATATGTGGAGATAAAAGGGGGAGGCTCTCATCCAGCAGGGGATAGGAAAAGGTTGAATATGATGATTATAAACTTCAATTTACATACAAGTCCCTGCACTTTACTGATGCCGTAGGAAATTTGTATATTGATAATTAGCTGCTACCTGTTGTCAGAAAACATTATAGAGTTATGCATATACTTACACTTAGACACACACAGACACACACGTAGTGAGATACGTAATATTCTGTACAGAGTAGCTTCTATTTGTATTATGCTACGTGCTTGCATTTGTGTTAAATCAACGTCGTCTGATAAGATTGTAACTCATCAACTGTATTTAAGCATATTTAATGTTCCCTGGCGTACTTGATGAAAGACGTTCATTTTGCAGAACAAAAGTAAACGAGTAGGTTGCGTGATTTTTGAATCACCGACGGCAAGACAAAGCGGAGTCATTTAAGAGCAGGAAATCTGCTGCTACCTGAATGTCCCATTAATGCTGGGAAATACCTCTTGGATGATACACGCTGTACAGAAGTGCTTTAGAAAACGAAATGTTCTCATGTTGTTAACAAGAAACTTAAGTACCACACTAATTTAAAGACGAAAGAGGAATGTACAAAAGGAATCCAGATGAGATACTTTCATTGCACTTTTCCTAATTTCACTGTTTCATAAACTATAGTGTCTAATGAAAAGGTATTTATTACTTCTATGTTCGTCTGTACACCTATATTTATATTTGCTGTTAGGCTTACGCTTCTGAAAAATTGTTTTGGGTATGTGCTTTCATCGTGACATTTGAAGATAGGTGCATTTCGTGTCCTTTCATATATCCACCATTTCATTAATTTATTTACAAACAAACATACCGATAAGGTAGAAAAGAATCATACTTTTTCCTTCCGTCATGATTAAAATGTCAAAATATGTGCACATGCAAATTTTGGCAAGTCGAGTGCAATTTATTTGAGAGATATCGATGATATTCAAGTCAGATTCTTGTTTGTGGAGAGTGATCAACAGTGTGGAACTGTCCTTATACTTTTAAATTGCTGGAAGAAGTGGAAAGCAAATACAAAGTAATGGATACTGTGTGGAAGGTTATACTCATGGCCGCTATACTCATGGGCCGTCATATTGAATCTTGATTAATTTTAATAAATGGGAAGGGGTCGAGTAATCTGTCATTTTGGACTAGAATTTGATGGGAAATACGTTTCTGAAGTCAGTTTTACAGCAAATGTATTATTGTGAGACACAAAGGAATGTGACAGTAGGAGGTAATTATACAATAGCCTGAATACACACATTTTTAAAAAAAAAAATAACGAAAGAAAGAAAAACCTAATGCATACAAATCGTCCTGGGTATAGTTCCCTATCGATGTGGATGATTTCACCATGACTGCCATCATGAAGTCCGCCATATTGAATCACGGTTGATTTTATTAAATGGGAAATGGTCAGGAAATATGTTATTCTGGGCTAGAATTTAGTGGGAAATACGTTTCTGAAATCAGTTGTCATATATGTATTATTTTGAGCGATAAAGGTATGTGACATTAGCATGAGATAATAATGCAAGATAGTAGCCATAACTGTAATACCCGTCGTAGATAGCGCCCTATAACCATTGCCAATTTGTATGCATTTCGTTTTCATTTCTTAAGCTATTTAAAAAAGGAAAGGGGTTTCCACGATATTCAGTCAGTTGACGTATAACACTGTAGTTAAATTTATCCTTTCGCGAGACCTGAAAATTACATGCAAATCATCCCTATTTTTCCATTACATCATTAGGGAAAGTTGGAAACAAATTTATGTAAAGGCTACACCTACTAGCTTCTTTACGTTTTAGTTATAAGTATCACGTAAGATTCTTTACGTTGCAGATATTCTTCTGATCTTGAATTATTAAAGTGATAGTTTAATAGTAAATATTAGCAGTAAAGAATAAAGACATAGTACAAAAATAATATAGTAATTAAGTTTTCTAAAAGTAGAAACTCTAACGTGTATATCAACAGAACTGAACTCAAAAGTCATCGAATTCTTCCTTTCTTAATCCTTTTCCTACGTTCTTCGTATATAAGATACAAGTTCCATAGATCCACTCACTCGAGCGTTATTTCATTTTTTAAATGAAAACATTTTTTTTTTACCTGGTGAAAATTAAACGCATCCATGAGAATTGAACTCCTTTCACACTATATTTCTCTGTTGCGTTTAGAATCAGTTAACCAACATTATCGTTTTATTTCTAAAGTGTTTCA
>JAGDQP010005343.1:22454-44659 GCA_022664845.1 Lepisma saccharinum
CGAGAGGGCTATAAATGAAAATTGCTTCTTGAAGTGCAGAATGATGAATATATTGATTTTTGCAGATTGAAATAGATTACTGATATACTGCGGTTTGTTCATAACGTTTTATCTATCCCCTGCCATTTCTGACTTTCGGGAGCAATATTATCTCAGAATATTGGAAACTGCCATTATCATAATGTCTGTCACCTTATATTTTTGGCCATCGTGCTATTTATTAATTTCATCTTACTTGGTGTATTTCATATTACGTTAATTAAGAATTTATGTTTTGTTATGGTCAATAACATACCAGCTCTGAAAAGAGTAAGTATGTTTAAAAGGTAAAGGTATCTCCTCTGCAGTGAACACGCACCGTAAACGGCACGTGAGGGATTTGGAGGTAGTCCATCACATATTCTGAACCTACGGCATGAAGTGAAGTGGGGTGGTCTGTAACTCCAAAGGTGCCCAGGAGTACAAAGAACTGTGATATTCAGTTTGATATGCGGAGTGCACATCTTATGCTGGGTACACTGAAGAAAAATCTCAGCATACTGAGCGGGGTTTAAATGCGGACCGCCGGACGTGCTATCGCCTGAACTATGGCGACTCTCATAATGTCTGTTGATTTATTTTTTTTATTTTTTTTTAGCAACAAGGATGGGAAGTGGTAAACTCGTCACTTCCGAGAAAATTTTGAGAAACGAAACATATTCAAAATTTAAGGTAAAATTATGGAACAACGAAAATAAGTAAACTTATTGTTACTGATATTGTTTCGTATAATATAATCAGAGTTTCAACTGTAAAGATCCTGCGAAAACTAGACATCAAGATCGAATTTGAAATCTCATGCTTTCTGGGTTGCATAGTTGCAGACGCCATGTTGGTTTGACCTTTATAGGGATTAATTTGCCTTTGCGTGCTTTTTCGTTCCACTGGTGAGGATAGTCACAAGTGAAAGGTGACTAAAGCAATATTTCAATGTTACTTCTTAGGATAATTCTAGAGTTTGTTGAGTAATTTAATTCATAGCAGCTAGTCACGTCGTTACAGATATATACTGTATAACGAGACAGATGACATTCTTTAGTTCTATAAGTAAAATAATTTAGAAATAATATTCTATTTTTTAGATTAATTGATAGCATGATGTTAATAATAATATATGAAGCACGATGGCTAATGCTTGTCCCAGGAATGGATCATGAAACATGTGCTCGTAAAACAGAAAATTATCCGTTTCATAGTAAACCAATGACTGAATCGCTAGGTACTCGAAAAATACTCGTTTACTTACCGGTACTCCTTTTATGTACATTGTTCTCTTTTTATATAAATTCTGAGATGTGTTGGCCTTCAAAACCTAAACAAAAAGAGATGACGTACCTTAGTGGGAAAGTAATATGGAAAGATGCGACCAGTGCCTTTAAGTATCATCGTAACATTGGCCTGGCGAGTTGAATTTCATTGATTTGTAAGGCCTTTAGACAAGTTTGACTCAGGCCGGATGGATGATGATGATATGAATTGGTGGAATGAAGAAAGTGGGAGGAAACGGGAGTACCCCAAGAAAACCCATGCACACGGTGTTTGTCCATTACAAAGCCCACATGGCATGAGTAGAAATTGGACTGGAGAAGCTGATGTTCAGGTGGAAAGACCTGAGTCATGATAGCCGTCTTGAGTCCCTGTATTCTGTCGGGGGCAAATTCATAGACATCGACTTTCACTGCCACTATATTGCAGGGGTTGGTACTAGCGGTGTAGCCGTAAAAATATAGTGACGACGCCTAATTCACAAATGGGTAGTGATTGAAAAGTACATGTCAGTATTAATGCGTGTGTTAAAAAGGTAAAGGTAAAGGTGTATCCCCTGTGCGATGCGCACGCACCGTGAACGACGCATGAGTTGTATGGCGGTAGCACTCCACATATGCTCGACCTACGGCACGACGTGAGGTGTGGTGGTCAGTCAGTCCCACGCTCGACCTCTTTAGCTCCCAATGTGCCCAGGAGTACCAAGGAAATGCTGGTACTCAAACTGATATGAGGCTGAGTGCATTTCACAGTGACCTTCGTAGTATAGTAATAATAGTGATGATGCAGCTGCAAACAATATTAAACATATTTCTACTTGAAGGCAAAGTTGCCACGATAAACTCGCGGAAGGATTATTTTTTTTAATTTCACACGTCAGTTTCACTAAAAAAAACTGGTTAAACCCTTTAAGTTGATAGTCATATAAACTATAGTTACTCGATTTGACCATTCGTCGCTCAAGGGACGTAATGGCGTAATTTAAATTTCTATATTTTTCAGGAGAGCTATTTCAAGTTTTCAGGTGATGTATGTACCCCGCCGCACAGCTTATGAGCTGCTTGTCAGATCTAACTATAAAGACCTCAGTTCTTTATTGGAAGAGTCGTGGAGGAGAATTTAATGTAGTTCATACATGTACTCGATTAGAATGTTTTGAAAGAACAAGAGTAAATCAAAGTAATTCCGTTAATTTCAGCCATTCACACCACCATCCGTTTCCGAGACCTCGACCTTCAATAACGCTAACCAAACCTATAACATAGTTTATTTATTAACAAGCGTCCATACCAAAAAGTGCCTGCAAATCATAAAAAGATGGCCTGTGTACACACTTTTACATGCTTGAATAGTAAATTCTAAAGTAATTAAAAATGTTTGAACTCTGGTAGCTTTTGTTAGCCTGTGGCATGGGAGAGAACTGTTGGTTATGTTACGGAGAATCGTGGATAACACACAATCTGCACATATTGGACGTTTCTTTGGTGTCAACAGATTTGGGACAATGACTGGCATCAGTGCTTGATTTTCAAGCTGTTTTACCAACCCTATGATGATTTCTAAGAGTAATTTCGATGTTATCTAGTATATTTTTTTCACTGGTTGTGGAAAATCCTCTGAATGTTAAGGAATGTCGAGTAAATGAACCACGACTGCTGCTGAGGTGATTTCGTTTGGATGAAAAGGATATTCCTGCATGGGATTTACCTTCCGAAATGACACCGCAATAATAGCTTGCTGGGTTTGTAATCGAAACATTCTGGATTGTTCGAAACTCAGAGGGTCATATTGATTAATTTTTTTTAAGATTTCTCATCGTCATAGCTATTGGATGAATGTGAAATCCTGAATTAAGTTGAAGGCATCTATTTCATTCCCAATGAATATCAAATTGCTGTCAATAATATTGAAATAAAAACGTCGATAGGTGAATAGAACCTTGTAGTTGCCACTGCTTATTCCTTGTAAAGCATAACAAGGTTTCTGCGAAGGGTAGTATTTGATTATTCAATCTGGAGATGAGTTGTTTTAATGTATTTTCCATTAGGGGTTTGACGCCTAGAAAATACCATGACGGCGCCGCGCTTTGGTCTTGCACCGTTTGATACTACATTAACTAATGTTAGTAATGTAATATTCTTTTTTCGACAATTTGAAAAACTTATTTCTGTATTCATTTGTAACTAGAATAAATGGTACGATTTTAAGAAAGTGGAACCAATTGCTTCGTGAATAGTTCGGGTAAATATATAGACAAATTATCATGAAACTTTGGATATAGAGAAACGTCTAACTGTAAATAAATTAAACGTTGCTATAATAATACCTCTATTGTAGAGTCAGCAGACATAAAGCTTGAGTTTGTTGCCTGTACACTTGCAATGGAACTCACTTGAGATTTCCACTGTGTTGTTTACGTTATCGTATTTATATATAAAGTTTCCGTCTCTTGTAAACGAATCATATATTATTTTCTTTGACACCTGTATTGATTCTCATGAATCGATCTATTCAAGTTTCAGCTGTAAAACCCTTGGTGCTTAGCTGGCCACAGATGACGATTTTCTGAGTGCAATGAGGGAGGAAAAAAAGAAATGACGTATGGGTTATTTGGTCAGGACGCAGCGTATTCGTTCCCATAGTAACAAAATCCTAGTCTTCGTCCTCACAACTGAGGCTCCCCCATTGGGTAACGAAGCGACGCAATTTCCGGTGCCTCTAATTTTCCCCAACTCCCCGCCGGGTAACTTGGGAATTTACAGACGTTCCACCTGAGTTATGAGTTAGACTTAATGAAAGGCTTAATTTCGGCGTGGTCACAAGCGTTTGACATTGTACCATATTGGTTGAGTCTCTGTTAGTTCAGGGGAAAAATATTATGTTTTCTTTACACTTGAAACTCTTCCTTTTCACGCGTCTGTTTAAGTGACTTATACTTGAAATGTACGCTAAATAACTTCGGACCCGTTTTATGTAATTCAGAATTCATGTTCGTGGTTGAAATGAGTCTGTAGGAACTTGTATGAGGTTAGTACAGAATGAAAATTATTAATTACTTAACATTGACTATTTCCATTTTGATAACATTGTTAATGATTTACTAGTCAACGCTGGTCGTTCGTTACTTTAACACTGCACTATTTCTGTGCAATAGTGATGATGGGTAATCCCTTTCCATTTATGTCCTTTCTTACAGTCTCACTGACAAGAATCGGAAATGAGTTTCATGTTCTGTGAATCATACCAAAATTCTTCCAATTCGACTGCCGAATCAGAAGTTGGTGTTTGTACGTTGGATACTCAATAATCACCAATTCTGTACGCAGTTGTTCAGTTAAGGTTTCATAACATCTTACATATTTTTATAAAGCACAAAGTATGTTGTGTTTAAAATAACGAGCAGATGTTCTTGCATACCTACTCAGATCATTTCAAACTTGAACGTCCAGCTCGTCACATTTCTTCATTTACTTGCTCCAAAATATTCATGAACTTTGAGTTTTCATAAAAATGTGTGCGTTTTATTGATTTGCAAGTGTGAATATGGAGTCTTCTCCTCAAAGTAAGTACAATTAAACAATGTACTCGAAATTTGCAGCAATTATCAGTTTTACTATTTATTTAACATAACATTCGGTCATGCATTTCGTGTACGCGATATAAAACTTTGTTATTCAAAAAGAGATAAGTTACATATTCCGCAACATTCTATACTCTAATTGATCAGAAGGTGTTCATTGAACCTGTATTAATAAATTAAGATCAAAATCAGCTGCCTTTAGCTGTCCTTTTGGTTGTTATTAACATTTTATACGGAACTGCACAAACATTATTTGAAAAACATATTAGTTTCTTTGTATTTTTCCAAGTTATGCTTTCAGTTTTATAACAAACATTATAGCCTAACTAACATTTTTATTGTTTTATTAGAAATTTTTATATTTTATTTGTTGCTGAAACTTCTGTAGTTTTTGATGCAAAATCATTCAGATTTCTCGAAAATGATAATTGTAAATAGGCCTATAAGTGAATGTTAAAAAGATTGAAGAAAAATTCAAACTTAGAGCTAAAGTATACGTTAATCTCTATTCTTTACATGCCTTTCGTAAAGGAACAGCAGATAACAGCAACAAATATTTGAAAAGTGGAAACGAACATTACTTTTTATTTCACAGCTCCAAAAATCTTTATCGTCGACCAGAAAAAAACTTAAAAAGCTGTTTTCACACACAAAAAAATATTAATTTTAATAAAAATTACCGCCATTTTGTTTTTAGATAAATAACAAAAATCTTGGAAACCCTTTTAAAAATGGTTTTCACAAAAAAATCCACTGATTTTTTAAATGTCCGCCATTTTGTTTTTATGAAAAATAGAAAATTCGGAATAAGCGGCCCAAAAAGAAACTTTTTAAAACAATTTTCACAAAAATATTGATTTTTATTAAAAATGTTCGCCATTGTGAAGTCGCCATTTTGTTTTTATAAAAATTAACAAAAAATTCTGAACCAGCGACCCAAAAAACGTAAATGTACTGACTTGCACTCAAATAAAACACCGCCTTCGTATTTTGACTACGTTTTCCGGTTTTCGTACCACTGTGCGACGTCACAATTCTTTGTTCTGATTATCATTTTCGCGCGACTCTCATACCAAAATTACTACTCTAAGGCAATGGTTCTCAACGTATTTCACTCGGGTCCATCATATGATCTGACACGAACGCTAGCGACTCCGTCTTTCTAAGCTTGTTCCTTTTCCCAAAATAAATATTGAGTGAAATTATTTGAATTACTTTAGCCAGCAAAACTCTCAGAAGTTTTCGGCACACTTAACAGTTCACGACGTTTCAACAGGGGTCGCGGCACACCAGGCTAGGAATCAGTGCTCTAGGATCATTAATCTAATCTAGCCGAATGTATGGAGACCATACTATAACTCCATTGTTCCAGATTATATACGATCCTTTTGCCATCTCTGGCAACCGTGGAGACTTTACATAGAACTAAATATTTGAATATGAATTTGATTGGTAAGGCCTTTAGGAAACTTCGGCTCAAGCCAGATGGATGATTATGGGATGAATTGCTGGAATGAAGAAAGTGGAAGGAAACAGGAGTACACCGAGAAATACCACGCACGAAGTGTTTGTTCAACACAATGCCCACATAGCATGAGCAGGGATAGAACTGACGATCCACCACGGCTCAAATATTTTTACTTTACACGACTGCCCTACAAAGTATTTAGAAAGGATGATCGAGAACTGAAGGGTGTGTTTCTCACATCGAAACAAGAAAAAAGTTTCCATTGAATTCGAATGGAGCAAGAGGCACCTAAATAAGGCGTGACATCGTAATAAATGACGTAGCATGTAACAAATAATGCCGTAAGATGTTCCCGCTTAGTAAACGGAAGTTGAACCCAATATATGTTTGTTTATGATTGAGGAAGTGTCGTATGCAAGAATGTCATTAAGTAATTTACTTTGCACAGTATACAAACATAGATATCCCCTCGCAGATGCTTTCTTCAGTCATAAACTTTGTTCAAATAACGGTTGATCATGCTGCTCAAACTAAATTTGCTCAAGATGAATTCGATTTTTTCCAGATGTCACTTACTCTCTTCGCTTCTGGGCCCTTAACTTCGATTGTGATTTGCTTAGCCGTCACGTCTTAGTCATTATCGAAGACATTACAACATTTGTGATAATGCCTTTCCACATTTAGGCGCATCTAATTACACACGTTTCGAAATTAGTGGAAAGATACTATTTCCTTGTTTCGATGTAAGGAATTCACCCTTTAATTTATGACCATCATTTCTAAATACCCTGTACTATCACAATTTATGTATGTTATCTGTACTCAGTTGCTCAGTTGGTGTATTGTACTGTTTTAGACCACAGATTATATCAAGAAGCAACCATCCGAACTCTTTCTTTCAAGTTGATTCCACAGTCCTACCAAATGAGAGCAGGGATGGTTCTTTAATTTAATTAGGTGGCTTCGCTCCTTCTTCTCCATTTGTTCCTCCAGAGGCTGTATTGAACAAAGTGGTTTGGAACCTATCCTTAGGGTGAGTCTACACTGGTCCAAATTTCTGTGCGTGCACATGTTGGTGAGGACTGTATCGAAACGACGAAATCTTAAGTCATTTCTTTCCTACTCCGAAATTCGAAAACAGCGAGACAAATAGAATATATACGCATCACTATTTACTGCACAAATTAGTATTTTTATTGGCAAAATGCACTACAATAGGTTTAAACACGCACACAAAAAGAAACATCGACAAGAGCAGAAATGATTGATATATCCTCTTCTTTTCTTCTTCTTCAAGACTCCTCGGCACGAGGAGATGGATGAAACCGGTAAATGCACCTTTATTTCCAGTCAATACAAGTGTAATTATGCTAATTAGTAATAAAGGGGATATTGAGAGTACTAAATAAAGTATTTTCGCAACCGGAGTTAGCGTATTCCCTGGAATAAGCGAACAAAATAATAATTAAAATGTCAAGATCGAGTAATAAGTGTTAAAAAGGTCTAGTCAGGGTAAAACGTCAAATCCGGTAGAGATGGGACGGATATGGGGCCAAAGTTCAGAAGGAAGATATATATCCTCTCTCAATCTATTTGGAATGTTTCTGCCTTCACTGTTCATAGGGTTGTCATATATTATCCAGTATTGCTTGAAGATTTTGCTTCAATGTGCTTGGAATGAATACAGATATTTTATCAACATGTACAATGATACTTTTCATAAACATATGTTTATCAACATTTGTCCATTTTGAAGTTTATCAACACAGAATTTCGAGGTTTATCTCACCAAGGTAGTAGTATCTGGCAACTCTGTGAAGGAAGATAACAGCAACTTGGAAATATATTTAGACGGCATATATAAATGTTTTTTGTCCTTTTTTATATATTTTTGGCATTTAAATCTATTGTAGTGCATTGCGCCAACATTTATAGTAATTTATATCCGACTTCAGTCTTTAAACTTCTGAGTGGTAAGGAGCGATCGATGGTTTTCGCGGGCTTGAGACAGGCTTTGACAACATGTGTCTGCGCAAAATTTGGCCAGACTCAGCATTAGAAGCTCGCCAGCTCGTTTACAACGTTAGCAGTACTCCGGAAGTTGTACTAGTAGGAAACGATATCCGACTTCAGATGGATTTAGGAATTGGAGTACAACCCGAAAATTCATATTTAATTAATAATTTAGTTTAATTAATAATTAAAAGTTCTTGGTTATAAAATGTAAGGGTGGAAAATACGGCAATAAGAAGTTCTCGTATGTTGCGTTTCTTTCATAAGTGCCATCCATGTACGAATTACTAAAATTATTTTGGGAAAATGGGTACACTTAGAAGTTGTTATATGATTGTATATTCACTTTTTTCTCTTCAAACATTGTAATCTTTATTTTTATGTGTTTTGGATATCACTTCAATTATAATCGAACATGTTTATTTATTTATTTCACCTTATTTATTATGACGGAGTTAAGGTCGCTGAACCTTTTCTTTCACTCAACCATAAATATGCAAAACATACAAAGCTATTACTATGAGTGCACAATATATGATAACATAATACTGTATAATAACACACAGTAGATAAATATACTTAGGGGGAAAACACTCATTAAAAATACGCCCACGTAAAAAAACACAAACACGCTCAATAATGCATTAATAATGGCAGCAGACCTTAAAATAAATAACAGCTAAACTAGTAGTAAGCCAACTGCTCACATTTTAAAAGGTGAGGCTTTTACTATTCCTCCACGGGATAAAAGTAATTAACATTGATTAAATATTGACACAGATATTAACGACAAAAATAATATCACTAATACATAACACACAAAAGCACACACACACACATATATGTATATATATATATCACAGTCCCCCACCGTAAAATGTCGTTGTGAGAAAAGAGACGTAGTTCTAATTATCTATTAAACCTGAAGTAAACTACATCACCTTAGTCAAGGTGTGACAGTACCAACATCTTAGATAGAGATAGTCGAACTGGCATAGGTGAGAATGCTTTTATGCGACGTAATGAGTGAAAAGATGTTGGTACTGTCACGCTTATATGATGAACATAATCTTTCCAAAATAAGTTGTGATCCAGTATTAAACCAAGATCTTTGGCTGTGCTCTGGGGCAATATTCGGGTGTTATCTATAATTAAGGAGGGTAACATTTCATAGTCAATACTGCCACAGATATACTTAGAAGCTAAGAAAAAGCCTAGCTTGGGATTTTCTAACAAACACCAATGTGTTAGAGACAAAACGATACTAGTATTGATGTACCTTCTTGTTCAGATTTTCGAAAACTCTGGACTAAATATGTGTTTAATTATCATATGGTATACCGAGGGAGTTTGGGTCACGAGGTAAATCGGGTTATTTTAAGGTTTATTATATATTATCGTGACAAGACTGAACTCTACGCAGCGCTTTTGGGCAGCACTGTGCTGCCACCTTTTAGACGAGTTAAAAACTGTTCCCTGTTTTTCGTTACTTAGCTCCTTTCGAGCTAGGAAGAACGTTGTTCACTTCAGGTAACCTTAAAATAACCTTATATACCCCGTGATCCGTATTCCCCCGGTGCACCATATGGTTTCAGTTCCAAGTACTTTCTAATTTCCAGATAAACAACACCTTATCTCAATTACTCTCTTTGTCCTTTCTATATTCTTCTGCTCCCAATATCCTTAATAAATATTTCGTTTCGGGGGCAACTTGCAAATTCATCTCGAGAGGAAATATATTACCATCTTAGACTCTGGTGATTGTTTATTTTGAATAAAAAACTGATGATAAATCTATCTTTGGCGCGTCTTCTCCAAATTACACCTCAGCACAATTGTAACGCAAACGAAGTATTATACAATGCATATCAAACGAAAACTCTTGATGAGATCTATCGATTGGCGTAATTAGATAAATTGTTATTACCGTGGGGTTTGAGAAAATCAATAGTTACTACATCAAGAAACATTAAACATGTTCACCCAGAAGATCATATTCATTTGTTTTCATGTGACCAAAGAACAAGTGCCAACATTTTGGTGGTAAAGGGTACAAAGACGCATGTAGTCAGTATTTTTTGGAATCGTCTATGATGTCGACACTCTCTTCCGGGTGTCAGTATAAAACGTCACATTAATAAGCAATTCCATAACGTACTGTTTACGCTCCATTTTGGGACACCATGTGTGTTCCCTTGCTTCATTTACTACTAAAATAATATCAATTGTTATTAGATCATATCTGCCTCTGTTTACCAAGTTCAGTACAGTCGGATATATTCTTCCGTGTTTATTGTCCCTTAATGTAGTCACTGTCCCCTGTAGGTGAGTGATAACGTTTGCTGCCTTGTAATCAAGGGACCCCTGGTTCGATTCCCGGTAGGGATAAGTGATACGGAGCCCACATTAAACTATAGGTCCTGTCCTTAGGACGTCATCTTCATCTGATGGAATACAATAACGAACAACCATCGGTTCACCTTGCCCAGGGAAAGACTGCTAGAACACCCATCATCATCTTGAGTGTAGTAATTATCTATCTCAAAGCTCCAAGGGAATTACAATTAACCAACTACATCAATCGATAGCTCTCAAGAGCTTCCGTTTGACTTGCTTTGCTGACACTTAAGCCAAAAAATTCCTGTAAACCTGCTATCTCCTTTGTTACAAGTGCTAATAAGTTAATCAACACAACTGGTTTCTCAAGAAGGAAGATTTGCTGCATATAACAAATATGTTATAGAAATCAAAATATTATGGTCTAAAATTATAACCTGGTTACTTTCATTTTATATTAATATAGATAATAATAAAGCAGGATATATTAATGTATAAAATGTAACATTACATAAACTATTTACATCACCATCAAAAGCTGAATTACCTAACTACAATATTTACCCCCATTCTATTAACTGGTTAATATGAGATTCAATTGTGTGTTCTATTTCTGTGGCAAAATCTGTAAATACTGCACACAGATTTTCAGTTCAACTAAGCATTGAACTATCCCGGGAATGGACCGAGTAGCTGATTGACCGGGAAGAGTGGTATATACAACATCTAATAGAGCAACTTATACTGATTATTATAACCTAAAATTATAACCCCAAAGAAATTCTAACATCACTTTTTCCGAAACTTGAAACATTCGAAGAAAAAATGTTATCTTTACAAAATTCTTACAAATTTTAGTAAACTAATTAAGATTAAAGCACAAAAAGACTAATCACGTTCAAAGAATTTCGATTTTTAGTACAATTCCTACGTTTTGTCAATGTGAAAGTTAAGTTGCAAGTAATAAAAAATGGTGTTTCCTATTTATAGCTGATCCTGTTCATGGCTAATAGCCATCTGTGAATCGTGTAAAATACGCCATCTGTTGTCGTTTTCTTTTCATTTTCAGATTTATTATTATTATTTTCATTAATTTCCAAAGTTTACGGTTAGTGAATTATTATCAACTGCTTTTCAAATTTTTTTTTTTTTTTAAACAAAGCGCATGTTTTCGCAATTAAAATTGTATTCTGTTGAAAATGTTAAGCCTCAAATACATCGAATATTTCAAATTTACACAGCGTGGCAACTGTACTGAATACCTAAAAATTTTGTAAGTGATTAGTCTTATTATAATTTGTTCACTAAAATTTGAAAGAATTTCGTAAAAATAAATTATGATATGTCAAGTTCGAAAAAATTTTAGAATTTCGTTGGCGTTATAATTTGAGGATATTATAATTAGTATAAGTTGTTCTATTAGATGGTTTTTACATGCCATTCTTCCCAGTCAATCAGCTATTTCGGTACTAAAAATATCGATCTTTCCTCGAATGTTTCAAGTTAGAAAAAAGTTATGTTAGAATTTCATTGGGGTTATAGTTTTAGGTTATGATAATCAGTATAAGTTGCTCTATTAGATGGTGTATCCTATTCTTCCCATCTTTACTTGTATAGTAAAGATGTCGATTATTTTCCTCGAATGTTTCAAGTTCAAACAAATTGATGATAGAATTTCATTGGCGTTATGATTTTCGGTTATTGTAATCAGTATAAGTTGCTCTATTAGATTGTGTATATACCATTCTTCCCGGTCAATAAGCTACTCGGTCCATTTCCGGACAAGTATTTGAAGCGTACACTGCTCAAAATGGTTGTGTTAGTTCAAACTTTTCGGTGTACCAGAGCGGCCACCACTGTGTTAAATCAACACCGTTTATTGTGTGATTTCGATGATTCAGCACTGTGATAGTGCTCGTATGACATCCTCCTTTGTGTTGAATCAGCATTGACAACACAGTTATTGTGATAAATCACCGAAATCATCACCGTTTGCTGTGTTAACACACAAAAATGGGGGTTCCCACTGGGATACCGAAAAGTGTTGAATTAACACAGACACTTTTAACTATGTACCGACACAACTCGAACCACGGAAAAAGTGTTTTGTATGTTTGTCAGTCATTAAGAAATTATTATCAGAATCAAGATAACAAATATAATTGATTGTGTGTTATTTATGTGCCCCTTAGCTTATTTTATATCAGTTTTACAGTCTTAAGAAGTACATACAACATTATAGTATTGCATCTTGTATAACTTGTTGATTGTTTTTGTAACGCTTCTTTTTCTGACGTACTTTCATTTCTTTTCAGGTAAGTTACAACATAACCATTCAAGAGGACGTGTGCAGCTGAGCTGAAATCTGCAAGTAAATAAAATATATCTCAGTATTTCTGAAACAAATAGGAAAGCTAAATACATTTCAGAAATATGAACCATTCAGTTGTAAATCACAACAATATAGAAATCTCTGCCTGTTTTCGAAATGTCAATAATGAAATTACTTTAAGTGGAATCTTAACCGATAAGATTTCCCAAAGCATACATTCTAAGACTAGAAAGATAAATTCCACCTGAGACTGTAAAACAGAAAGGTTTGCTCTTTCCTTACTCTACCCATGAAGCAAATAGTAAAAAGTGAGATAATACAGATATGTGAATAAAATGCATAGTATTGCATTTAAGCATTGCATGATAGCAGTTTCCAGAGCAAATAACGTGTGAAATAATAATACAGGAACAGTCATCAAAAGAAAAATAGTAATAACAGTAATGAAGCTGTTTATCAAGCTGTTGAAAATTTTGGTATGCTCAGCTAACATGCATTATTAAATCTTCAAATCAAATGTCGATATGAAATGAAACATATGTAAACTTTCATTTTTACTCAGTTTATGATTAAATTGTCGGATCATTAAAAGGTGGAGAAACACTAAGCAAACAATAGTAAGAATGAAAAGTCAAGAGTATGTCGTTCAGAATTGTGCAAGATTCTCTTACTTCCAGCATAGAGATAACGTTAACATCGTAAAATAGCTATCGTTCAATTTCAGATTAACAAAACCTCATGTTAACTCTGTTAGTGTTTGCAAAACATGGTATAAAAAGCTTTTGAATAATCGTATGGAGCTCTAGAAAAAAGAATAAACCAAATATTTCTTCATGAAACTAATGTATTTTCTGTAGATAAAGACAAGTGCAAATATACTCTTCCGATGAAAAACAAGCTGAAAAAAATATTACAAATGTGTATACATAAGTGATCATATACGTCGGTAAGTACTACTGTAATGTTTGTTTTAAAATCTAGTAAAAAGTTCGACAAATACTGAGCATCGTCTTGAATACAACACATCACAAAAAAGTAGTTATGGTGTTAAATAATTAAAATATCCTTGTTAATGAAATAACAAAAATGAATTATTATGATATGTATTTCATCCGATGGTGGAAAATAAATTTACAAATTTTAGCGTCTTTTCTGAAAACATGTTTGACAGAATCAAGGAGACTGATACTAAGTGTAAACCAATTGTTACAACCTTTAAGAAACAGTTCCAGGAGGTATATCTTATTTAAAAAGCATTTAAACCTAACTCTTAAGTTATATCAGTGGCTAAAAATTAAAAAAAGAACTGCAAAACTGTTTGTTGTCTTACTATTTCAACAATGAACGATTAAATGCTTAGATCATTTCGACCACTTGGGTCATTAATCTTGGGTTGAGTTTCATAGGAACCAAATCAAGTGTTGATAGTGATAACGAAAAAAAAGCAAGAAAGAAATAATATTCCTTCGTAATAACACAAAACCCAAACTTTTGAATTAAAAGCCCTTTGATGAAACCTAAGGTTTATAATTCTTAAAATTTGTGGAAGCAAATAGTTCGTTCGATTTACAAAAGAAAATGAAACCCAAAGTTTAATCTTGTGAAAGTTGATTTACTTTAACACGTGAGCTTTATTTTTTAGTAATTTGCTGGTATGAAAAGAATAACGATTTAACTATCATGTTCTTTGTGTGTAAGAATAAGTGGGAAATGTCGAAGTGAGTGAATGTGGAAAAACGAGTGAATGTGTATGCGTGTTTGTATGTGTGGATGGATACATGGTTTTAGAGTGGTAGGAGATTCTGTGAAAAAAAAATAGAACGGGGCCCAATAGTTCGTATACCCAGTCTTCGTGAGGATCTGGAAAACAAGCCTGTCACAACTAACGACATTTTTTTTTTATTAGAAAAGAAACAAAGTTCACCTTCATGCACCGAATATTGCTGTTTCATTCTTTTTTTGTTTGCGTAAGTTGTTTCTAAAAATAGTCCACATGATATTAATCAGTGTGTAAATATACTGTAAAATTCTTCTTGAAATTGTGAACTTCTTGTATTCACTTACCTGTTAATTACGAGATAAGAAAATGATTTCAAACTGAAAAACAAATCTAAATATTCTTGTTTGATATTGATTTACCTTCATAAATATTCTCATTGTATTTTCACAGATATCTATCTCTTTATCTCAATATATTTCTTGTACCATAATCTTTCTTGACATTTTCTTAGTCACAAGTCAAAAATTACGTTACCATCCATTCAACTTTTCGTGTTTCAATACTTTGCTGTTTGAATAAATGTTTTTCATTACGCCGCCGTGTTTCTTGTGATCTCTTGTGGCTACCACAGAACGCATAATACGAACTATAACATACGAAATAAAGAAAAAGTTTGAAAGAGTGGAAATGTGAAAGAGAAACTGTTTTGTTCCCAGATTGAATAAAAGTGCATCCTATTGAAATTGCTTTGTGTCACCTTTTCCAGGTATGACTCAAGGTATCCTATTACTCTTCAAATTCACCTTATAATCTCGTTTACAATAAGTTTATAACAAAATTTGTAAAACATTTGAAACAATGCTAAAGTGTTACTAATAATGAAAACATTGTTCACGTGTAAAGAGCAAACTTCGTATTAATGTTACCCATTCGTAAGTTGTTTCATGAACTGTGACCCAAGATTAGTGACCCAAGTATGGGTCATATATTGCGATATCAAAATGTGCATAGATGTAGAAGTGTGTATTCTTTCTTCAGATATTAATTATATTGAAGTTTCAAACTAAAGTGTTTCAAGTGATTTGTGGATCGATTTTCGTATGAAGAATACTCAATCGTTTCTGGAAATGCAATTAGTATTTTAATACAAAAGACGTTTTGTTTCCTGAAAGATCTGTTTATAGCCTGCTTACGTCTCCACCGTATTGCCTTTGAGCTGGTTCTAAATTACTTCATGGATGGGAGAGGAAGACGAGCATATTCAAATATAATGATGACTATATGACTACTTATGAATTTATAAATATGAATTTATACATTGAATAAGTAAAATAGTTACCGTCATAGTTCTTGAAACACCTTAACAATGGGTTGTTCTGAGGTACTTTGTCTAACCTCGGAGATAGCTTTAGTGTCTTTGTTTATGCGGGCGTGTCAATAATTTAACTGATAAATACTGCTTTTAAGTTTTTTTCCTCGTTGCTCACATATCCTTCCACTAAACTCCCTCTGTCAGTAATTACTCATGTGATTCTCGTTCCCCTCACCGTCATTTATGCAATTAGTTGATATGCCTAAGCATTGACGCGGGGTCAGATGAAACAATCTTTCTTCTCTATCAACAATCGTGCCATTAGCTTCAGCTCTCAATGTTTTTCCCTTCCGTGTTATAAACAAGCCTAACCTTCTTTATATGCAACCCGCATAGCGTAAGTGTTATGCATGTTGCATATATGGATATGATGTTTTGCTCAATATCGGGGCTCCGTGTCAAAAGGAAGTAAACCACAATTTGAACGAAATTGAGATTTTGATGTTTGCATGACAATTGTTGTGTCCCCAACCGACCTGGTAGTCGTGCGGTTTGGGGCACTAAGCCAGCGACTCGAAGGTTCTGGGTTCGAATCCCGGCTGGGGTATAGATGGTTTTGCTTGTGAATTTTAGAGACTTAACAGTTAATGGACTCGAGACGGGCTGAAGTCATTAGTTACTAAAATGGCCCCAAAATACAAAATTTAATTGTTGTGTCCTGTATCAACTGCCAAAAGGTTATAAATGACAAAAATAATCTAACAGTGGTAAATAAAGGAAATTCCTTTCAGTAGTTGATACATGACATAATGATAATTAGTTTGTATAAGGAACATACATACATACATACTTTGATATTTAAGCGTATTATTAATATATCTGGAAACTTTCTGGAAAATAATAATAAAAAAAACTCATTTTGTAATTTACAGAATTACTCTCTTAAAACACAATAACACAAGACCTTAGTTGCTACCAAGGTATAGTGTGGTCTGATAAGGAAAACTTCACTTGGTGTCGACAAAGTCGGGTAACGGGACTAGACCTATTCGAAAGAACATCATAAACAAAGAAGAATCCAAAATTTGTGATCCCAGAAACCCCAAGATAAAATTATACAGGGTAATTGAAAAAGTCCGGCATCGTAGAACGATTCCGTTATGAAGCGGTGTAGAAAGGTTGAGAAAAAAGAACTTGATAAAAGTTTACATGGCGAATTAAACTGTCGTATTTGGGGAATCGGTAGCGTGTAGGGGGTCAACTTGAAAATTTCAAGTAGAAACTGGGGTCAGTTATTATTTAAATGTTAATATTGTTTAATTTTAAACAATTTTCGTAGGAACAACATTATGATCATCGCAGCCGTTTGGGAGCTACAGTTAATTCAAAAGTTCCGAACGGCCGCACCAGGAAAACTCCGTTATTAATACAGAACTCTTGAATCAACTGCATCTTCCAAAGGGCTCCGATGATCACAATCTTGTTCTTGCGAAAATCATTTAGAATTAAATAATGTTTCCATCTAAATAATAATTTACCCCAGTTTCCATTTGAAATTTTCAAGTTAACCCCTTTTACATGTATTTCCTGTACGCCACTGATTCTCCAAATACGATAGGTCAATTCTCCATGTTGACTTTTAAAATTAATGTTTTTTTTAGTGTTCTACACCCAGAAGTTTTTTAGTTACAGCCAATGGACGACGTTGGTGACGTAATACTGCTCCTGGAACACTGAACTATTTTAGCTCCCAAACCGTACAAAATATCGAAAAATGTTTCCTCTAAAAGTTGTTTTGTTTTCAATGATAATTCCAAAAATGTAAAATGTTACTTCAATTTCCATTTGAAATTTTCAAGTTGACCCCTATTACACGTATTTCCGATGCGCCAATGATTCCCCAAATACGGTAGTTGAATTCGCATGTAAACTTTATCAAGATGGTTTTTTTTAGCCTTTCTACACCGTTGCATTCAGGAATTGTACTATGGTGCCGCACTTTTGAATCACCCTGTATAATTATCTTGGGGTTTCCGGTGTCACAAGTTTTAGATTCTTCTTTATTTACGATGTTCTTTCGAATACCCGGCATTGTTGGCACCAAGTGAGGTTTCCTTGTGAGGCGTTAGGCCAACGTCTCCAAAAATGTGGTTCAAAACTCGCCTGGGACATGCATGTTTGTGGATCTGAACAATCATTGCACTCACGTAATCGAGAAGAACCGAAGTCCAAAATAGTTAATGAACTAATCCATATAAAATACAGTTTTAACAAGATCTTATTTATATTGCCAGTAAGCAAGGGAATATCCTACGCGGAAAACTATGCTTTCCTAGGGAAGAACATCTAAGAATGTAAAAATGTTTAAAGGAAAATCCACTGCTTAATTTGATGTGCACTCTCCAGAGAAATCAAGTTAAACTTTTGCACTATAGGGCTAATCCCAATATAATAATGAAGTCCACTATAATGCCAATATTATTATCACGTATATTTTTCACCTCCAGCAAAATTTCTCTGCCTCTGTTAGTGCTGACACTTACGTGGATCCCTGATGTATATACAGGTCAGTGATTTATGTTATCTTCTTTCCAAACATGTGGAGTTCAAGTAGAAATTAAACGTTATGCATAGAAATCATTTTAAAATAAAATTATTGAGATCCTTTTTATTGGGTATTTCTAGACATGCACCCAAAACTGCTGTTATTACATTTAGTAATTTAAAATATAGAAAGCTTTCCTGAATACTTAACGCAAAGCCTACGTTTAATCGTCTTGAGCAGACGTCGCTCGTTTCCGCCTTCCTATTAATAATACTGTATGCTGCTGAAGTCAACCCTACCGAAATTTGAGTCTAGCATTCTTTGGATTCATTTTTTTTTTTTTTTAATTAAGTGGAATTACATAAGGATGTGTAAGGTATTCTGTTGTAAATAAGATATTTTGGATATCATCTTACCGCATGAACTAACTCAATATATACTTTAGTTTCCATCGTAACAACCACTTGATACCATAAGAGTCATTATTAATTGAGGTCAAGAGAAAAAAATGGCGAAATTGCCTGGATTATTGGATGAAAGTTTCGAATCTTTGGAAACAATAATTTACAGTTTTCTTGCATCACGGAGTTAGAACTGGATGACACAGCGATAGATTCTTTACCCCATTCTTAAAACCCAAAGAAAGATAATATAGATATCATTTTCTTCTTTTTCTGCTCCATCTATAGGTATGATACTTACGCATAGATCCTCAGGTTCATACAAAATGGCCAATTGAAGCTTCCAAAAAGTAAAAAGAACTTGCAACATCGGTTCGATATATTGTCTACCTCATCACAAAGTGTCGCTATCTCAAAAAATACGAAATTTGTATTATAACGCCAGTGAATTACTTATGGTCGTATCTACATTCTGCGAAAACCTGGAGTGCCCAGATTTGAATTTGAATTTATTTTAAGACATTTAGTCATCTGAGGCTCAGGCCAGGTTAGAGTGGGGAAATGATTGTGGAAGGTACCATACAGGTATTTGCCTGGTGTGACTGAAGAAAAAACCCTGGAAAATCTCAGTCAGGATGGTCGGACCCTGGGATTGATCCCAAGATGTCCCTAATGCTAAGCCAACGCTCTACCACTGAGCCACGGACGCTTGGTGGAGTGTCAAGACTCCTGTGTTCTGCTGTTGCTCATGATATCATATACCGTATCTTCATTTACTTCAATTTTTTTTCTCTTAAATTTCAAACAGATTTCCTGAAAAAAAAAATGCAATAATTGAGATGCGATACTTTGTGAAAAGGTCGACGTTATATGAGAATCAGAACATCTAAAATTATAATTTTACTTCTGTTTAGATACACTTATAGATAATTGTTTTGGTATTATTATGTCATGCAATATTTTGAAATTAGAAAAATTCTCCAGCGGCCATTTTCTATAAATTTCAATATGCTTCAGTAGAATTTAAAGTCAGTCTCTGTATTTATCCTCTTCATCTGCATCTCATTTATTTTTATCGTTTTCCAATACTGTTTATCACTTTGAGAACGTAATAAGATAGGAAGTAATTTGATTTCTGATAGTGTTGTCACGAGGCGAGACAGAGCTCTCGTAATGCAAAGTATACATATTTTCGAGACGAGATACTCTCAGGACAAGATATTTTCGAGATGAGACAGCCTAAATCTTGTCTCGTCGGCAACACTAATTTCTGAGTGATGATGAAATTCTCGTAATTTTCCACTAACTATTGTTTCTTCACACAGGTTTATAATAAATAGTAAGCAGTTGATTATACACTTGTAGGTGTATAAGAATGAAAATCAACCACTAAAGTGAAAATGAATCACCTCGATTTGAATGAGAAGTGGGTAAAACAGTCATATCATATACGGTCTTACTCTTAAAGTAACATGAAGGAATTTTTATAACTTGTATAGAAATAGTTTTTGGCAAAGTGGAAGCGCGCGTAGAATGTTATCGCTTATATCGTTGTTGAAGGGCTATTAACCAACTAGATCTATGGCTTACGGAACTCGTTAAGTTCATTGCCGCAGTAACAAACATTCGTCATTGGATTCTATCCTGGGCCCACGATCAAGCCAGTTTTCATCATAAACATCTACCTCTCAAAGACCCCTTCTAATATTATCATCTCAAAAACGTCTCGGTCTTCCCAGCGGCCTATTTCCCTCCGGCTAACCAACAACAATAGAATAGGATATTCGGTTCTCGCTCAACCGAGTTGTGATTTCATTATTTTTTATAGTATGAGGTGAATCATATAGTCTGTGGAGTTCATTAAGCAGCTTTTTCCATTCTCCGGTCATCTCGTCCCGTTTTGGCCTGATTTGAGAGGAAAATAAGTATCCATGAAGTTAGTAAACTTGACATTGTTTTTATTTTTTTTATTTTTTATTTATTTATTTTTGTGTGTGTGTGTAATATATAATGATCACTTACCAAATGGTTCCTTGATTTAAAATTTGTGGAAATGTATATATTCAATAATTAAAGTGTGTTTCAGTCAATACCTATTAATGTACGGGCTAATCAGTATCTATCGTTCATATTTTTAATAAGCGCCTTAGCATTTACTTGAGTTGTAATTCACGTCCTAATAGAGTGTGGCTTCCGGAGATGGGATCGACTGTAAACATGGGATGCGAGCATGGTAGGATTTGAATCCATAGAAGAACGGGAGCGCACAAACCAGAATGCAATACCGCTTGCCACACCTCTATATTGCTTTCACGATACGTGGATAAAAGGACTTACAAGTAACACTATTTCAAGTGGACACTCAGATCTAGAATATACATGTATCTTTAAAATCAGCGTTAAAAACTGAGTTTATGTGTAAAAGATTAGGTGCCATTGGCCAGTGGATGAAGAGGAATTGGCTGTAAAAGTTGTGAATAGTATTGCTTGTGGTTGGCCACTAATGAATATCTGGCGCTAGTTTACACTCAATACTGCGCACTACGGTGACAAGCAGTAAAATGATAGTTGCACGTCGCTATACTCAAGAGACCCACACTGGTACAAGTGTAGTATTGGGTAGAATCCGTAGAATGGCACACGAATACTGTGTGTAAAGTTATTCAGAGGGCATACAGTCTGACAGTCTAGTCAATTTTAATCAGATATCGGTGTCGCCATCTGGATGGATATAGGTATAACGATGTGGGGATGTCGGTGATATCACCGTAGTGGGCGTCACTGAGTGTAAAATAGCGCCAGATATTCATAAGCAGCGTACCACAAATAATGCTATTCACAACTTTTACCGCCAATTTCTCTTCAACAACTAGCCACTGGCACATAATCTTTTACACATAAATTCAGTTTTTAATGCTGATTTTAAAGATATATGTAAATTCTAGATCTGAGTGCCCACTTGAAATAGTGTTACTTTATAGTAATAGTTCTGTTAATTTTTCTCTTACTCACAAAAAGTCTATTCGTTCTCCAGTTTTTTCTCATTCTCTTGATAAAAAACACGAAGTAGTTTAGTTAAAGTTTAGAAGTATTTTATTTCTATGAAACGGACGCAATCAAAATTCACAACTTGGACCTCTCTTTAATATTGTTTGTCAATAAATCTTTCAGTTGTTACTCTGTAACAAAAAA
>JAGDQP010005343.1:51417-61499 GCA_022664845.1 Lepisma saccharinum
ACATTTTTCTTCCTCTCTGAATACTGAAAACTATTGTGAGTTAAGTGAGAATCCTGTGTTATCCTCAAAAGCATACGAACTTAATTATTACTTTCTTCAGTTCACACAGTTGCCAAAAATCAAGCACAAACAAGGAGCAACATTACAATTGAAACGTTTCTCTTTGAAAGGGTACATGCTCGTTTTTTTTTTAATTTTACAGCTGAAACAACAAAATTGTTTAGTTTGCTGGACAAATTTCCTTTGAACAGCCAACATACATTTATACCGCAAACATTGTAGAATACATGTATAGTGGTTTTCAGATAGCTTTGCAATGAATGTACATTGCTGCAAGAATTTCGGCGATTTCTGCATCTCACTTAGCTGCTTCACAGCTTACCTTCCACGCGTTCTGTTTTCCCCACCAGATTCGACCAGTAGAGACAACACAACACTATAGCGAGTGCGTATGAATAAGAAAATTTGGTTAGGCCTGGTCAGAGCCCCTAGATAGTCCCGCCCTGAGGTGTGATCGCTCTCCAACTTCTACTAGTGGCCTCCGCATACATGCATGCAACTACATACAGTCTCTGTCGCGGACGTGGATGCTACGCTTTCCACTTTCCATATCACGAAGAGATTTACCGCGTTTCGGTTTGTGTATAGCAGAAGAAAGAAGACGAAACAAGAAGATAGGAAAGCGCGAGATGATTTTTCTTGATAGAGTGGGGGAGGCACCAGAATATGCAGTGCTATATATGTACACGTGCTATATGCTTACATGCGGGATGCTGGCAGACTTTTGCTGCGACAGGCTGTAGCAGAGCTTTACGTCAGCACTATGAAGATAACTGAAAAGTACTTTAGTTGTGCCCTTTCTTTAGCAAACAAAACGCTGCAGCTAGAATAATATGGAGTTCAGAATTCAATATTCCAGAAGACGGGACATGTTATCTTTCAGCAATAAACCATTCATTCATAGCCAAATGCTTTTTTTCTATTTTAGCCTGTTTGTGTGCCGAACAAGCATCGATGGGCTAAGCCCGTTACATGTTTGAGAGATAACGTTTCTCGGTGAACATTCTTACATGGAAAGGGATGAGGAAGTTAGCGTCCAAGGCCTTTGTCTAGGTACCATCCAGACATTAGCCTGTTGAAATTGAAAATCCTGGAAAACCTCACTCAGGATACACAGCATTAAGAATCTAGCCTGCGTTCTACGCTCGCTTTCTATGCAGGTTCAATTTCCATGGGAGTCCATTTAATGGAATATATAAAAAATATAGGAGCCCAGTTTACCAGAAATTGTAGGTTCCATCAGTAGAAGCTCACCAGCTCGTTTAGAACGTTAATGACAATTAGATTAACCAATCGAACCTGTATGCGTTCACAGTGTCGATCCCTTAAATCTTATAAACTTTTATAAAGTTAAGAAATAGGCTTTATCATGCTTACATCGTTGGCTTTAAACAACATTATCTATTTCCGGTCCAATGTTTGGTCTATACTGTTGCAACTTATGAACAACAGCTGCAGTTTTACTTATCGTACTTCTCCGTGACGCACACGAAATTTCTTTACTGTTGTTTCTCTTCTTTATTTAACACTGGAACTAAAATTAATTCCCTTATTCCTTACTTCATTTACACATATTTAATTATCTAATATAATTATAGTTTCATTTGAAAAATTTGATGGGGGAAGAGGGAGGAAAACTAACAGCGACTTTAGCGTTGCCGCGTGGCTATGGCAACCCGAAGTGAGAGAACGGCTGCACCGAGCTCAGTTTCGTTTTTTTTTATTTAACGGTCAAACCGGCATCGCTGTTTCCATAAAAGCAACAGTATACTCTTAAGTCTGGACGGATAATAGTGGCGTTGTAGTTTACAGAGTATCAAACTGTTCGGTTAGGTTTATTAAACTTTTAGTAGGATTTCGTAAATATAATCGAGAATGGTCTTCAAAAATGAAATATTCTCTGGCCTTATTGTATTTTTAGAAGTGGATATCATTGCAAAAGTCATCATTACACTGTTAAAATTTATCTGAAACATTCCTGGAGAAAGCTAGGCAACCATTGCTGCCTGGGAGTTTTCAATAACTTGGCTATAAAAACCAGACATCCTATAGCTTTTAGGAATGCTGAGAGCAAAAGAGAAAAAAAACAGAAGCCTGACGGAGAATTGAACAAGGGCTTATCAGTTAGAAGTCCAGCGTAGTACTCACTGCTCTAAATTGCCAATTAAAAGAAAACAGTTATAATGTCAGAAGTACGTTCCCAAAATCCCGAAGACATAAACTAAGTTGATCCCACTACTTACGCCACATTTTAATCATTTTTGTAATTGTCAATTAGGGTTCGGAATTCTCATTCACAGAAAATATTTCCCATTTCTAACAAAATAAGAACTGATCAAAATGGCGGCAGCAAACGATCAAAATTACATGCACAGCTCCGATCAGAAATAGTTTTCTAACTCTGTGCATGTGCAGATCTTAAAACAGAAAATATCCACCTAATTATACGAAAATTGTCTGAGTTTTCCTTAATCTCAATGAAACAACATGAAATACTAAAAATTCTGCGGAAATTTCTTGAGAATTCCTAGCAACGTTTACAAAATTTTTAACAGTGCATATTTGATTGATAAGGATGGCTCCATTTTTAGTTATTTAAATAGCAACGGATAGTGAGTGCGTTGTTGTCCATCAATGCATTCCTATATAAATTCTTTCTGGTAAATTGTTCACACTTTCCATTGGTCACAGTACAAAGTTCGACATCATTCTCCACCTTAATAGTTCATATGATTAACTTACCGTTAACCCGAGTGTGGAATATCCTCCTTTCGGTAATAGGAACTTAGGAACCAGCTACTCTACTGTTAGGCACAGTAGAGTTTCTAATTCACGTAACGTTTTTACTGTAACATGAATGTGACAGGAATTCAAAGAGAGCTGTTATTGCTCGTTCATATTGCAATTGCTATGTAGCAGGTGAAAAGTCTTTTATTGTTCCTGAATATTTTTATCTATGTATGTAAAACATTTTGAAAATGTCTCTACTAGTTACAAATACCATGAAAGATCTTCAGCATACCTTTTATAGTAAACTGCCTTGTTTGTTTGTACTGTAATCAACAATTACTTTCTCACTGGCTGTGTGGTCTATTATGTTTATGCAAATCTCATATTCCAATCATGACTTCACATTAGACTACCTTGTGTTATTTTTCCTGCGCTTGTTACCGCGTAGCGAAATGTTAAATATTCATCATGACTTTTAACCTCTTCACTCATTTTCAGTATTTCTAATTAGGCATGATCCCCTAATTGCATCACTTACTGCAATACATTTCGCTAGGTATTTATACTCTGAATGTATGGGGAAGTATTTGTGTATCGTGAGTATCAGCTTTTTATTATCTAGCGCAGAGTAATTTTTTATGTACAAAATGAAGTGTGAAAATGAAAGCGAGATCCTACATTTCTTATATTATTCAATTTGGAAATTAGATATCGAACTTAATGGAGAAAAAAAAAACAACTAAAAACCGTCTTGCCGATAATCCTATGTAGCAAATTATAGGCCTATAGATTTGAAATCATTACTTTAGCCTGTGAATCAGAGAGTTATAAATACAGACATTTGACCCAGGAAAGAAGCACATTTGTACCAACATACACTCGTTTCCAACACATCTAAATACCCCATTAAGACAATTTGGAAAAACTAATAGAGCCCTATTTAATATTTTTTCTTCCTAGTATTTACAAAGCTATACACTTACATTGTTCATAAAATACACAAATAATTGTTTGACAACTTTCTTCGCTAATATCAGACGTTCCCAAATACTAATTTCAATTGTTTCACGATTGGTACTCGACAGCAAATGGAGTAAACCACATCAATAGTTACCTAATACATAATTTGAGTTCTCGAAAAAAAAAAATGTATTCTTAAATTTTAAGTGTAACCGTTTTTGCAGGGTTTTTCCTTAGTCACAGCAGTCAAATGGCCGGGATGGTACCCACAAACTAAAACCTGGCGACTACTTTCCAATATTTTCTTCTCAACCCTATCGCGCCTTCAGCCTGAGATGCCTAAAGGCCATAAATTAAAACTCAGAATTCTAATTTAAGTGCATCTATGCGAGAGATAATTATATTTTGTATGAAGATGATGACTCTGCCTGGAGTGAAACAATAAAAATAGTTCAAATTATCTTAATGTCATGCAAATAATTACGTATGGAACATACGACGAAACTATTTTCGTGATGAAGTTACAGTTATTTCACAACAGAAAAGGAGGTTCTTGAAATGTTCTGACTATTCCCCATTGCAGTTCCATTTTGTTACTAAAGACCATTCGTTCCCTTCGTTGCGATGTACATTCTTACTCTTATCTTGGATCTACTTTCTGTTGCTATCCATAGGCCTACACTTCACGAGACATTTTATGTATGTATGAGGTTGTATGGGTAAATATGTTAATAGAGATCTATTTTTGAACACATTGTAAGAAGAGACGCTTTCCACATACATTTTAGTGCAAAATTAAAATCAAACTCATTGCCGGAATGTTGTCTATATGATGATGTAAAGCTCAAAAATAGTTTCAGTAACTAATTAATTAGTACATATTTAATTATTATCCCATGGCACCGTAAAGAAATGGTTCACAGTAGTCATAATTTTCCGTTCTCGTCAAATATGGCAATATTTAAATTGTTCTAGACATATCCAATCGGTAATTAAAATTAATTGTTTGGGTTTCATTTCATATTATAAATAAATATTATATCTGGGTTTCATCGTCTTGCGTAGTAGTTTTTTTTTTCACTTGTTAGGGCATTCCACTGTTTCAAAAGTTTGGGTTTCTAAACGATCTTGGTAATAATGTGAAATTTGAAGGAAAAGAGTAAGGACTTTTTTGAAAAGTCGGAGGATGGAAGAAATATGATGGTTGTGTTCAAAGGCCACTGATAAAAAGTTTCAACAGAAGACGACTAATGGAAGTAAAATGTGTTAAACATAGCAGAGATTTAAAATATATATTGTGTAAAGAGAAAATTACGATATAGTTTTTTGACAAGTAGTAACTGAAATAACATATTTAAAGTTGCTAAAATATATCCAGATCAGTTTCGTTGAGAGCAAATACAAAATTATAATAATAATAATAGGAAGGACTGAGGATACAAAAGAAAGGAATTCGTAAGTTCCACGAGCATTATATTAAGTATTTATGCTTATAATAACATGAACTTCTACTTTGCAATATAGAAGAAAACGATTCGCAAATATGTAAAATAAAACGTCAGCCCTACTAAGATTCATTAATATTTCTGTGATAATAACTCTTAAGTAAGGGAAATAACTGCGTAATGTCAGACAAAGAAAATGGTGTTGATTTCCTATCATTATATTAGTTGGATGCGAGTAATATAAGAACTAAGCACTGCATTCAAATCTTCGTAACATCCATTCAACAACTGAACTGAGGACTGAACTTGATCCACATTGCAGGAATTATAAGAAGTGGTTTTGTTTAGTTTCAATTAATTATTATTCAAATATGCTAACCCTGAAATCAAATTTATACAGTACAGATCTCATTTATATCTAAATAACAAAATATAATATTGCTACGAAAATACTTCATATTTATATTGAAAATCTTTGATATAAGTATGCATATATATTGATCAAGATTAATTCATTAGCCAACCTTGATAGCTGAAGAGGAAAATACTAAATGTTAAATACTGTATATCATATATAGCTTAAACTGAAAGAATATCAAAGAACACTTCGTTCTGTGTATGAGTCATTCTCAAATCTTAGAGCGAAATTGAAGAATACAAATATCAAAATTATGCGTATCATTGAGTTCTGAAGATGGAGAACAGCAACGCTTTATTGTCTGATTTTAAATATAATATGATATTGATATTAATGAATCAATTCGATTAACAGACAATGATAAACTTTTATTTTATTCCTTATATAATTAGGAAAGATTATGAAAGTGTATTTTTTTGCAAAGATCTATGTTTTGACGTTACTAGATTGGATCAAAACTATAAATTAACGTTGTTACAAACAATTTAGACTAACAACGTATTATCAACATATATGTGACCTGATTCGTAACAATGACGAATTTAAATAAATTTACTACGTATGCATTTATCAAGAACTAAAGAATCAGTAAGTTGTGGAACTGAGAACGAACGATATGCTATACATGGATATAAAATTCCGCAAATAAATAATAATAATAAAAAAAAAACAAGGTTCAGAAGAATTCTTGGTTATTGAGGAACAACACTTTATAAAATATCTATGATTTTAACGTTCGTATTGACTACGATATCAGCGAAATATATATAAATAGTCATACAGTGTTATAAGGACATTTTTATCCACTATGCACGAAATTTCTGACAGACAGTGGCAGTCCGACATGAAGTGACAAGGATTTATAGAACTGGAATTAAAATAAAATAATAGCTCATAGCAAGATTGAAGTAAAAGCTGTTCTGTTGTTGAGTGAGTACTACAGTATTTCGTTTCCTTAAAGTTACCACGAAAATCCTGTTCTATTGATGATTACAGAAGATACTAAGACATTAGTTTTTATTATCCAATTAAGAAAGAAAATGTTGCAGATGTTCACGTATGCTCTATCACAAGAATTATGTAACAAAATATCACAGAGAAAAATAAGTTTAAAGGTGTAAGGCACGGATAAAGTTGAAATTACAATTTTCAGCTATTCTTGAATTTTGTTAAACTTGTAACCTTCAAGTAGAAATCTGAAACACTACGGGTTAATATTTCAAATTAATAACCCTCATTCAAACTGCGAATATCTGGAGAACTATTCGTGGAAGTTAATGCGTAACAACTAACATGACATACAACGGAGAGTTCATTTCATTGTTAGTTTTCAAAACTTGCATTTATTAAACAAAACTCAGATTTTCTTAGTATTATTTTATTTTAAACAAGTGAGCACACAGTAATAATTTGGATGGAGAGAAGCGCATACCTAAATAAATAGGACAGAATCGAAAAGTGAAACAAATGTGAAAATTATTGTTTTAGTGAATATCCAAACCAAAAAGAAAACTGTTCATTTTGAAACAGATTTGAAAGGGATATCTACATGATTACGCAAAACAAAATGAAATGTTTTATTTATTAGCAATGATTCAACTAACTGTTTTTCAAACAAAATCACGTCTAAAAAGAGACAAAAGGTTTATCACTCACATGAAGTTAATATTGGATTTATGAACTGATTTAATATGAAATCATTCAAACTGTAACTGTTAATTTAGGGCAAAACAGTAACTGTTTACGAATTCAAAGAAGCAACGGAACACATTTTCACGGTGTGTGATTGGTATTTGTATTGACATATGCTCAACGAAACAAACAAAATGGATGTAAAGACTGCTGAATATTGTTGCCGAGAAATGCCTATTTTGTCTGTGAATAGTAAATGAAAACTCATTTAAAGTGGCTGGGGAAGCGAAACATTAATATCGCAGCAGTTAATCAATTAGTTAGCAGTTACTGATGTGAAGTCATTTAGCGTCATACTAGGTAAGTGTAATCATTTTCTTTACACAATAAAAGAAGCTTTCGTTTTATTGTTAGTTTATCCTCATGTTTAAAATTGTCATGTTTGACTGAGTACTTACTGTGCAATTTCAATTTTGTGCTTTCTTGCCATGGATTAGTCATCTTTATTTTTTGGATTAAAGAAATAAATTTAGAGTAACTCATCAAGAATAATGAATTGATATTGAGTTAATTTCGTTCCAAACAAAAACATTACAAACAGCATACACCACTTTGTTAGACACAACGCATACATTCATTCAATAGAAACAACTCCATTCATTATCTTCATGCTTCAATTTTTCTGAAGATGGATTCAACCTAGGCTCCGAAACGTTGGAAAGATTCCTTCACAACAGAGGTTAAAAGTCCATGAATAATTTTTAAGGTTACTAACCACTGATTGAATTGATGGCCTTTAGGCAACTAAGGCTCAGGCAGACTAAACTACTGATGACACAGACATCTTAGTGCCCCTTCAGACGAATACACTGAGAACCCTTCTAAAAAGAAGCACTACCGTTGGTGTATGCTCGTCGCAATACCAGAAATTTAATTTTAGGTTTTACACAGAGTTGCAAACACACCACTGTATTAGTAGTACGTTTGTGACGTCACGGTAACTCTGTTAACGGCTGAACGTTGGGCCACCAACTCTCGATCCAAATCCTGAAATTCCGTGTTGGAAGTGGCCCAATTTTATGAGAATGGACGGGGAAGACTATGTGTTCGTCTATTCTTGCTCCGTATAAGCAGTATCTTCTGCGTCCATGTTCACTGAAAATCTACTTTCTAGTAGCACTTCAATTCCCGGCAAGGACGTTGGAGACTTTTCTCGCAGTGTTCCCATTCCTGGCGCTCTGAGGCACTCAGCGTCCTATCAAATTGAGTACCAGAATGTTCTTGGTACTCCTGAACCGGCGCCTTGGGAAGGTAAAGGTGGTCGAGCGTGGGACCGACCACCCCACCTCACTTCGTACCGTATGACGAGAATATGTGGAGCGCTATCTCCACATCCCCCATGCGCCGTATTCCACAGGGAATGGCTTTACCTTTAGATTTATTTAACTCAAAACGTATCAATGCGTTCCAGCATAGTGGTATTAAACTTAGTCATTTCGTTTATTTGTTTTGAAACAAAAAGCTCAGTTTATGTTCTATGAGCTGCACTGTGGACATAATTTACTTGCAGACTTTACTGTTACATCAGAATTAATCGTAATACTCACGCAGTTTTTGTAATGAACAAGTTAGAGTGCTCGAGTAGCTTCTTGGTCTGGTGTTAGTCTGGAAACCCGCTACGTAAATCATCGGGTGCGGACTCGACTCGGCGTGACGTCACCATTCACGGTGCTTACAAATGTGGCCTCTTCTTCGCGGGATACCACGTGACCAAGTGTCTCTCTTCTCCCTCCACTGTCATCACGTCTCCAAGTACCACGGAATGCAATCCATCATCTCTCGAGTCTCTCACTAAAGACACCGAAAGATGTTCCAGTGATTTTTTCCAGTTCCGAAGTCGGAAAAGGAACAGGTGTATTTCAGTCTCCTAACCTATGTGAATGAAAACTAAGGGAAAATATTGAAGAATAAGGCAAATGGATCTGGGTAAAGTTTTATGGCAATAATTTTCATGAAAACGCCTGCGTGGCCTAGTCAGCAGCGCGGACACCTTCAGTGCGAACGGCCCCGGGTTCGATTTTTGGTGGGGGGTGTCAAAATTTCGGTGTTGATCGTGAGGACAATGAGGGAGCTACTTGGATACAGAAGTAGCGGACTGGGGTCACGAAAGTCAGACACATGGCTACGAAGAGGTGTTACGCTTACCCCGTAACCCTGCATTTGAACGTATTACAGCGTCTGACAGATCAAGACCCTTAAAATACTGTCGCGCCACCCAGTTTAGTTTTAATTTTCAAGGGGAAAAAATGGTGTCCATTGTTGTTGCCGTGCTCGTATTTGATTCTAAAATAATAATATACAAGTAGGTAATAATAATAATAAAGGTAGGAGTAATGTTATTGTTCCTCACATACTTCGCACAGTTTCCAGTGTTGAACTGAAGGGAGTTTCCAGCTATAGTCATTTGTTCAAAGACCGCCTCAATTAAGGAATTTTTGAAATGGTAACTAAATAAACAGATATCAAAGGTACTGTTTTTTGCATTTATATCTTACCCTCAAAGCATGACAGTAACATTTTAGTTATAACGTATATTAATGACATAATGAAACAAATTTATGATATGTACAAAGTAAACCTTAGCCCGTGTCAAAAAGCTTATGCACAAAGATGGCCTCATAGCGTACTTTCAAATTAACAAAGAATTAAACTAAACAATGATGAAGAAATAATACTTTGAGATTACTTAGATCTATTTGTGTTTAAAAGGAAGGGTGGGCCAATGTTGGAAACAATAGATGAATTCCAAAGTATATTCCGTTATATTTTTTTTCAAT
>JAGDQP010005343.1:61899-78944 GCA_022664845.1 Lepisma saccharinum
TTTTTTTAATTTTAACAATTTATAACTCAAAAACCAAAAGTGACAAAATCATGAAATTTGGTATTTTTCATCCTTACCAATAGTATTACTTAAGTGCAAAAATGTCCTATTTCCGAGACTTTTAAAGTTCCAGACCATTGGTTGATTTGATATGGAATGACCCGTAGACGTTCTTGTCTTACTTTTGTTTAGATACTGTTCCGATTGAACAGTCATCGTTATTCATGCAACACTAACGCAGAAACGGAACTATATGGGCGACCGTACGGACTAGGACGCTGGACTGCCTTCCACCAGGTTGCGAATTCGAATCCCGGCTGGGGCATGGGTGATTGTGCATTTTACGTTGTACTCATACAACTATGGGCCTATGCCAATAGTTACTGAAAAAAAAAACACCAGCGTTACAGACCGATAGGTCCTGAGCCTGCCCCAACGCCATCTATCCGCGCTTGGTGGAACTGCATCCACCTGAGTGACGGCAGTGTGGTCAACGCTGCGCGCCACACAGCTACGAACAGGCGTATTAGGGGCTTACCAGACCTAGTGGCCGTCACGTCTTTATTCATGTGACTTCCCAGTCTTCCTTACGACGGTGGGTGGACGCCAAAAAGTGGAACTCCAGCCGGGAATTAAACCCGGGACCACGCGGACATGAGTCCAACGCTCTAACCACTAGACTATGGATTAAGTTACTGGCCCATAGAAATTGTTTCCCAAAATTTTCAACTAACCTAGAAACTTACAGGCTAAAGTTTATAAATGAGTGAGTTCTTATTAACATCCTAAACGAGATGGTAAGCTTCTAAGGACGGGCCCTACATTTTTTGGTAAGGTGGGCTCCGAACACTGCGTTCAATTTATCCAGGCGAGATTTGATCCTGTGTCCACGCACACAGAAAGCAAGCGCTCTAATATCTCGGTCAGTCCGAGATTATTGAAGTTCACGTTTATAATATTTAATTTGGCGAAAAGGCCATAAATTAAAAGTTTTAATAAATATAACTCCTTTCTTTCAAGCAGTCAACAAAATCAGGTAATCTCGCGATGCACAGTCCGCACGTTTAAAATATGTAGAAAAGTATGTTTCATGACTAAATAAAGTTATTACAAGGCTTAACGTACTATCAGGTGAAACTGTGCTTCGCACGTATACTTGAAATACTAATTTGACATACTTCACCAGGACTGTATGGCATATATTACATTCCATGTAACATATTCCTGATTTTCAGTTCACACGCAGCTCTTACAATGGAGCAGCTGCTTACGAATTGCAAAACACTTATCTGCCGTATTGAATGAAGTGGTTCTTTACTCCCAATTTTAACCTTATGCTACATAAGCAGTGGTAGTTGTAAAAAATAATTCTTGTGCCCTTGATTTATGATTTTTTAAAAACTTTTATTTAGCAAAGTACGTTTAAATGTGTACAGTAATGCACAGCCAACGAACGACAAATGTTTGTACCCAGTCGTAATATTTCTTCTCCGAATAATTTTGAAATGGATAGACCGATTTGAATAAAGTTTTCTGTAACCTGCAGAAAATCACATTATCTTTAAGCTAGAGGAAACTGTCCTAAATCGATCTATCCATTCCAAATTTATTCGGAGAAGAAATTTTACAACTTTGTATAGTACAAACTTTTGGCGCTGACTATACGTGTATCTTCGTAATATAACAATAAAACTAATAACGGTGTTGCTAATGAGCTTTTGTATAAAACATGTACATAAAACAATTTCCATCAGTTTTAGAGACACCTTTCAGCCCAGCATAATATCACACGTCTGCTGCTCAAACGCAATTATCTTAGTTAAAATCTTATCAATTTAGTGATTACTAACATATGCTCTCTGTGTTTATTAGTAAAGGCAACATGCTGATTTTCACATAGTAAACCAGGTACCACCTCATTAATTTCCAAATTTCAGTTGTTCACAGTATCAACCGTTTCGGAAAATACAACCGTCATTTAAATGAATCAATTCGCTTCGGTGCTTGAAGTCCTGTTCGGGGTTCGGGTTTTGGCAGAAGTCGTCTTGCTCTTTTTCAGAATTTCGTTTGGAACCCATAATTGATATCCAAAGCATAGGCTACACCACAAAGTAAATAAGTATTTACTTTGTGGCTACATGGAGAGTTTCTGAAATATAATATAAAGCTCTTGACGGTTCGCAACTTACTCTTTAAATTGCTTCAGATAGAGCAGAAACTGAAGTTTTAGAAATAATGGAGTTAAGAACGGATATTGTTCGAACCAAATGCTCTTTCAGTTACCTCCTCATGGCAGCGGAACAACCGCTAAAGAAAGAATACTAAAGTGAGATCGCTGGGTTCTTCAAGCTTAGGATCACAGACACAATTGTCCCTTTAGATGAGTCTGCAGTTTTGTGTAAGTATTTACAATTGTTCGGTGGAGTTTACAAACAGCAAATATTTGCTGCGCTTCTGCAGACATGATTTAAAGGTATATTTATCATATTAATATTGTTTAAGTGTGAAGTGGGTTTTCTGCTTTCCTCCAGCTTGAAACTAGCAGAAATAAATTTTCGATTTACATAGTGTTCTACCTTCATCTCTAGAAATTCCCAGAGTTGCAATCCCCTATCTTGTAATTATTTTGATGGTCCTCAATATTAAATGTTGGAAGAGTAACCACAACTTTAAAAATAATACTCTTATTTTACACTTTTTTAACACACGGTTTCTAAAATTCTATTACTTTTATGCTCGAAAAGTGTAAATAATGTGTAGAGTTTATCACGTTTCTCTGATAAGTTTTGTCCTTTGAGTGCTTCTTGAGCACTTCGTTTTCCATGATTACTTTTTTTAACACGTCTTTTACACATTCTGTACACAATATGTCCAGATAATCTTTGGCTTACGCATCTCTGTATGGATCCTCATTACGTAACGAGGCAAGTGACGAATTTGCTTAAGTTGTTTATAGTTCTGTTAGATAAAGCGCTAGCTTATCTCAGTGACAACGTGACTTCTGCCAATGGTCTAGTCATTTCTTCAATTGTTTATTTCCGAGGGTATCGAGAGCATTGAAAATGTACAGAAAGTATTACTTTAAGGTATGCACTTTTTCCACAATGTTTTTTATTAAAATATAATTTGTAGATTCCCTCATCTAATTTTACTTCTGCTTCGTATTTGTAAGCTGATGATTAATTCACATTTTCAATTTAGGATTCATCCGAAAAGATGCATTTTGCGCGAATTATAAGCCAGTAAATTTTCTAGGTTGGTTGAAAGCCAAATTCTTCCCTAACATTTACATTAAAATATATTTCAATATGGTGTGTAAAATTTGTAGATAAAAAAAATAAAATATCGTTGGTATGTATTTTAAAACCTCAAAGAATGTGTAAGACATTCCTGTAGTAAATAAGGTTTTTCATTCTTATGTTATTTTTTACTTCCAAGTGCATCTCTCGAAATCAGCTTAGTTTTGAAAATTTAATTTTAGAATTATTACCCACTTATTTAAACTTACATCATTTTGAGTTATAGATTTATTCCAAGTTTTTAAACTGCTGTCCATTAAACAAAGTCACGTACATAGCAATTTGGTTAATTTTCTTGTCAAGTCCAACTTGGTAAAGAGAAAAGATGTACCTTTTCACACTACGTGCGTAGATGGCGAACTGATATTTCGGATCTTACATCAATGTCATTAAATTGTAAAAGGTGCAGAGTAATATTTTCAACGTTGTTTTGTGAACCACGTTAGGTGACATCGATGGTATCAATATGAATGCAATGAAACAATTCCTTTTGACATATCTCAACAAAATGTCCATTATGCAACTACTCGAATGAGAAACACTAGTAGAAAATGCCAACATTGATATTTCGCTAGAGATGGTGGATTTTAAAAGGAGGAAGTTTTGAAACTTTACGTGTTTCATTCAGAGAACCTCACCTGAGGCGGGGTGCTATAGTGTTTTCTCTAACACATACCGGTTGAGCCTTGGTTGCCGCTCTGTTTATATGATGCATTGGAAAAGTTAGTTCTCAGAGTTAATTAGTGCCATGAAGGTTACGGACCCGCGGTGGCTCAGTGGTAGAGCTCTCACCTCTTTCGCGTGGGGTCATCGGTTCGATCCCGACTCACGCCATGTAGGCATTGTGGTGCGTGGGGTTTTCTCGGGGTTTCCTCCCACTTTCTTCATTTCACCAATTCATAGTCCATCATAATTCATTCGACTTGCCCCAAAGTTGCTTAAAGGCCAGAGTTGATGGCCAGAGTTGACATAAACCTTTTCGGGTTTCAACGCTATTGACAACAAACTTGGATTTCTCTTGTTCTGTTCATTGTTTTGGTGGACGTGTGAAGGGGCTTGCGAAGTCGCTGTGGACTTAGATAGACAGAGTGCTGAGGTAAACTTTCAAAGTCAGAGCTAATTATGACAAATCGGAGGTAAGTAAGTTGAATCCAGACCTTATTATTCGCATGTTATTATAGAGGTAATAAATTTTACATACACTTGTAAATGTGACTTAATCATGTAAGTTGACTGAGACCAATCAATCAAATCAAATCAAATTATGAATCTATGTATCCCTTCCAAGAGCGCCCCGCTCCGACTGATAATTTTGAGCGAAAACCCGTCGTATTCACAAAACTTAATATATTTGCTACATCATTTAAAGAGAGAATTTTTATTATGAATTTGTTTAAAACAAACACGTAGAGAAAGAAGCTAGATTCGACAACTGAAGTTTTTTTCTCTAATTTTTTAGCGTTTTTTTTTTTTTTTTTTTTTTTTTACAAATCTTCCATTTCCTTGAACTCTTATTTATATTAGCATGGCAACTTTCATCAATGCTGCCAAAACCTTGTGATAAGTGTAATGTTAAAACACTTTTTCCGCGTGTTCTCCGTTCATATTTACTATTTCAGTTTGCAGTTATGTATAATGTAGTGTTTCTAATGTTCATACATCTGGTTAATAGGAGAAAAGTTACCCATGTTCACAGATTACAAATATTTCTAGTACTAAATAAAAAAGAAATCTCAGTTTAATTTTATATCTTGATTGACTTTAGTTTGTGGAAAAGGCTTGTAAATTATCACTGCTACGAGATTTGAGATTCCCAAATGAAATCTAAGACACAAAACGCCTTCCCTTACACTTTAATTTTCTTTTGTTACAAGATCCGTACGACTTAAAACGCCTTCGGATGGAAATAGAAGTTAGTTGAATCAGTTAGGTCTATCACTGTTACAGTGTTCGATTTGTTGAGGGTGATGGTTGGGATTTTTCCTCTCTGCAAAAATATTCCCAGGCTCTGTTTACCTATGTGTATACCCCTTGCGTGGGATACGGTGTTCTACACGTCTCAGTAATTTCCCCCTCCCTCTATGGAAATTTCACAAATCGAACACTGCACTGTTATATAAAACAATTTGTACTTCATTATATAAAATATTTCTGTTTTTTCTGTAGTGCTAGCGCGCTTAATTTCTTAATAGATTTTCAGACTTTTTTTTTCTGTATAAGATATCATTTCACTACTAACAAGGAAAAGTCTAAGAATTCTTTACTGTATAGAATCACTCAAAAAGCACTGCTTCATTTTTTTTATGTAAAAGAGCTTTAGCCTTTTATCATCTAAGTTTAGGCACAATTTCGAATCTTGTCAAAAATATCAGTAAATCAACTCGGACGGGTCATTTGTTGTTGTTAGGCCGGTTCGTTTGCTGCCTGAATTTTGTCGCATGCCAGAAGTATCTCTGGTCAGGCTTGAAAATTTAGTACAACCCGTGGTAGAAAAGCGAAAGAAGCAATGAAAAAACAATAGGATGTAAGAAGGGGAGGAAGAGAAATTGATTAAAAAATGTTTTCTGGAATAGAGTCAGGAATCGTGGAAGAAGATGGCAGTCAACAAGCACTCAACCTTCTACTTTTCCATTCCCATTGTAGGCTTTAAAAAAAAGCCAGACGGAAGATATGTCACAATCCAACCGTTAAAACTATGTTTTTTGGTCTGTGTAGCAGCAGGAAGATGAGTAGGGGAAGAGAGAAATTGTAGACGAAAACACACACAAATAGAAAGGGATTGTGGTAATTGGTAAAATGTAGATTTGAGACAGATGATTAAGAAGATTGCAACATACCCTCAATGTAGACAAGAGTGACTTATAATCTGTGTCACGCAACCAAAACAAGACTAGATCGGACTATAGATAGGTCCAGAGAGGAGCAGGAAAAAAAAAAGACAAGAAAAATGAAGAAGGAAGAGTGGTTCAGGAGAACCAGGTGATGGGAGGTCTTCTGAAGCTGTTATTATAGCTCTCGTGAGGCAGTTACCATGATCTAGTGGTGAAGGTAGATCGGCTGTGGAAGTTTTCAGCTAGCTCACGCCGACCATCCTGACGAGTGTTCGCTTTCTCTCAGACTAGGTCAACGCTGGGATAGTACGCTCAGATTGATAGAAAGGGGACAACCAGGCTTGCTAAGACCTACAAGTAGCACAACATGATAATAGCAAAACAATATCAGATATAAATTTAATAATATGCGTTCCATATATTGTAATTTCTGTGTTGTCAGATTGTGCAGCTTTATGACTTACAAGTTGTTTGGACATGTTATGAATTTTTCCATCGTCCATTTTTATACATGTGAGCGTACATTGAAATAAGTCCCTGAGCTGAGCCCTCTCCGTCCTTTTTCAACAGACAGTTGAGGAGAACTCTGAGTTGGGCATGAATTTTTTTAAATTTTATTTATGGCCTTTTGGCATCTTTGGCTCAGGCTGGGATAGGATGGGGTTATGGAAGGTATCGGCAAGGGCCTTAATTAAGGTGGCATCCCGGCATTTGCCGGGTGAAACTGAGGGAAACCCGGAAAACCTCGGTCAGGGACGGTCTTGAGCCACAGTGCTGTACCGCATGTGTAAAGTCAGTTCTATATTTATCTTTACAAGAGATTTCAGATGGCCTAAGTCAAAGTTCCTGAAAGACATAGAAACTATTCAGTTCTATTCAAGAAATTTGAGAAGGAAGACGTACTTTTAAGCTACTTAGTAAGTTGAATAACCTAGAAATGTAAAGTAGCAGTGCACCGTCCCGACACAATATAGTTATACAAACGTGTGCCCCAATGGTAGCAACAGATATTTGTCTCCATCATTTCAGAAGGAACTGTTGATATTAAAGCACTTACGATCAGAAATTACTTCTACTACATCCCTATAAATATTAATGCTTCAATGTACTAAAATATTCAAAGCTCAAAATCCAATTGACGGCTTAAATAACACAAGCAAAGCGACAGAACTTATTTTTATTACGTCAGTCTAACAGGTCACATTATAATCAATCTTCATGTAACATTAACATGTGCAATAACATGTAACATTATCCGCCAAAACTTCAGTCTCCATTATCCTATAAATCAATAGAAACTCAAAATATTTTTAGTTGAGTATCTAACATTTGGATGTTATAATTTGGCTGTTCGGACCAAACAGTTTTTCCTGAGCACGAAAATGTTCTTTAGACATATAAATCACGAATATCATTTGCTTTCAATCCATATTTTATTAGGTTCGTATGAATAAATTTCTTTCTCTTTTAATTATTACAAGGTTATGTGTTTCGTAAATCCTTATGTCATATTTGCTGTTTCTTTCCGCAAATATTTCCTCAAATTACACAACATTCTTGTATATCAAGCTTTAAACAATCACTGTAATTCACAGCAGGATAAATACTCGTAAAGTGTTACAAAATCCTTGGAGCTTTACTAATCCACATTCATGTGTAATTTCGGAATCATAATGACTTTTTAACTTTTGATTTAAATTTTACGACACCATAAGTGAATGAAATGTTTCACTTGTGAAATCAACAATTCCCTTTCACCATTACGCTATCCACTTTGGGAGAACATTTTGAGATTTAAATAATTTAAATTTTACTTGCCATATCTATAAAAATCCGGGCTAGAGTTACTGGTCTCCTACCAGGAGCCTCCCCAGGTGGCGGATAAAGGAATGCCTAGTGTTGTAAATAGAAAAACAAAACGTTCGTTTTTTCTCAAACTTCCGGGTTGAAAAAAAAAACATGAGCCTTCGTCTTTTTTCATTTTTTTTTCACAGCAGGAATTTGTTGTACTGCTAACGTCTCTTTAAGCAAGAATTACTTTTATACAGGTAGTAATATAACATAATTTAACCCTAGATTACAAATATTTGTGGTATAGGTGAGATATTCCGGATTGCTCAGTTCTCAGTGTTGCCAACTTTTAAAAATCATTTTAAAAAATTATCCATACCATATCTGCCGCAAATTTAACTTAAACACAATAGAAGAAAGTCTTGGGTGTCCCGACCTCAAGGAGCCCAGTTGTCAGTGTTGCCAGCCTATTTTAAAATTCAATTAATAAAAATGCCTTTATTAGTACAAATAAATCTACACGTGTGCATTGATTTACACTAAATTTGACATATGTATTCATTAGGTACTGGAATAGGTCATACAGACACTTCAGGGTTGCCAAACGATTAAAAAATCAATATTTCATATTTGTTACCATTGGGCGTATCCACATTGATTTACACCAAATCTGACATGTGAATTAGGTACTGGGACAGCTCATGTGGGTACTCCCGGCGCTGCAGTTGTCAGTGTTGCCAACTAATTTCAGAAAATATTTTTTTTAAATTTTCCATATCGTTGAACGTATCAGGACCAAACTTTGTATTTGCGTACTGGAACACGTCATAAACGCACTTCAGGTCCCAAAGTTGACTGTGTTGCTAATCAATTTTAAAAATTAAATATTTACTACTTCCATTCAGTTCGACGTATCCGCACCAAGCTATGAGTATACGTATTCGACACAATCGAAACATACTGTGGTTGTTCCCTGTAGTCAGCGTTGCCAGTTGGCACCCTATTGCAAAATTCAATTTTTCAAATAACTCCCATACTGTAGGAATGTTTTTTCTTGGTGTTCTTCTTATTCTCTAATAAACATTAATGGAGATTTTAAGTGTTTGTTGCAACGACAAACATGTTTATGTTATATTTGCACTTGAATCAGTGAAAGAACTCAGTTTGCGCCTTGGATTTCTGATCGGCAGTGCAGAGGTGAGGTCCATAGGTTCGAATCCCGATTTGGAACGGGAATGGGGAAAGAAGTGGTCTGAACCTCTATGCTAGGTCCAATACCGCGATTTGCCTGGAAAATCATGCAAATGGCCCCGTGAATAAAGACAAGCAGAAGAAGATTGAAATTCACTTGACCTCTTGGGTGTCAATTAATGTAGAAAAGTTTTAACGTTAATACATAACCGATAGGTTCTATTGCCTATGAAAAAACAAATATATAAAAATAAATATTATTTTATTTCTTACGAGAATTTAACAGTGGTGTGAAAATTATTTTATTTATTTAAGTTCTTTTCTTGGCGGAAAATTGTTCCAATAATATAGGTACTACAACTTCAATATGGCACATTCCAAAATTCCAATAGTCTTCATAAATGGCAGGCAAAAATAAATAAAATAAACCTATAGTACTAGGGATGGAACAGTTTTTGTTCTCTGGTTCACAATAAGAATTTTGTTAATAGTCCTAATCTAAAATCGTTTCAATATGCAAAGTGGTGAGAAATTAGATACACAGCAAAAATTTCATTTAAGACTTTGAAATCTATTGTTATGCTTCCAAAGAGATTTTTCTTATGAATGATACATGAATCTCTCAAATGTCTGACTATTCAATATTTTTTTTAATGAAGGCCATTTGATAGATATTCTGACAGTCATAATAGTTTTGATCAGATTTTTTTTTTCTTTTACAATAATGACAGATTATTTTCTGTTGACAAACCCATCATATTCACTTATATTTTAATTTCATATAGCTATTACTTAATGCTGCTTCACGGTTGTGCTGACAATTTCAATAGCTGTATTGTTTGAAAATCAGTTACAGTTCGTAAACTGATTCTAATCGTAAGTAAAGGCAGGAGTAAAGATGCTCTTGCAACTGCTTGATGAATAAAAAACTGAGTGAAACCTGATCTGTTCTCGTAATTTCAAGGAACGAGTTGCAGACTGTTACTTAACTTTCACACCTCAAACTTCTGCTCTTGGATCGGCAGTTTAACTTTCGGCTAAGTTGATGATCCCAACGTAAATAGCGGTGTTCATTTCGTTATGCTTATCCACACTTGCGTATTTGCAGAACAAATAAGCAAATATCAACTGTAAATGCGAGACGCTCTTGGGGAAATGTTTCTTTTACAATGTGTTGGGTGAGATATACAATAAGCTAACCGTTGTTCTTCGAAAGATTTAAAAAAAAAAAATGAAATAAAAATTTAATTCTCTGGTTGGATTTGTGGTTAATGTTATTGTCTCTCTTGAATATTCACACGTACTTACTTTGCTATTTTAGCTTCGTGTCTAGGGGAATTTCCTTTTTGCAGTACAAAGAGTACGGCCGGTAAACATGAAACTTGGAATTGTTATCTAAGTAATGCTTAAATTAAATCAGTAATGTGGTAGCTATTGAGATGGGTTTATCCTGAGATACAATAGCTAATTTATTACAGATACTTGGTGGGTTTCATGCACCAATCGTCGTTAAGAATTTGACGAATCGCGAGTTAACGAATTAAATGTATTTCAAAGCTCTTAAAGTTAGTTACTTAACGATTCGTCAATTTTTAGCAAAGGTTAGTGAAACCCACCCACTACTTCTTGGAGCTTTATGTAGATGAGAAAATAGCAGGTTTGAGTATTATATTTAGCGGTATATACAATTTCATACATAAACAACAATGATCATATTCCTGTCTTCTGTTTGTCTTAATGATAGAACGTCCAAGCGTCCTACCGGAAGGACATTGGGTCGTACGAGTAGTACGTACAGAACTTGTGTAAATGAATGGGCGCTTCCTGCCGGTAGAACGCGCGCCTGGACGTTCTATCATTAAGTAAATTACACAGTGTGATCAGTATTTATTTATTTATTTACTTATTAGAAGTTAGCACGGATACAGCAAAATGACAATATTTTATCCGTCCTGGCTTTCAGGGAATTTACTGATAAAACTTGACATTCGGTTGGGTTTCAATGCACCTAGTTTAGTACTTGCTTGTATTCAATCAAGCCTTTCTTTTCGACAAATCACAGAATCCGAGAGCCGCAATCAGGGATTATCAGAGAAGAATAAGAAAAAAAAGGAGGTGGGAATCAATTTACCGACTGAGCACTAGAATCGCGCATCTTCATAAAAATCCCTAACTGCTCTTTTTCTCCTCTTTTCCATCGAATCCCAAATGTATTCACCTGTATTCAGGGAATGCCTCGAGTAGCGGTCTTGGCCTATTTGCAAGAGTCATCCCTGACCAGGCTTCAATCACATGCACATCCACTCACAAGTATATAAGTTATACAAATAAATCATGACTTTCATGAGTAAATTTCACAGTTTACACCATACGGAATGTTGCTGATTTTTCGTGGATCTCGTAATTCTTAAGCGTGTAGTGCTTCACCCATGGCTATTAAATTTAGCAAGACAAATGTGTGAATATTCTTTCTCAAATCTTGGCTATATCGGAACCTGAAAAATCGAGGTTTGATACTGAGTTTTCTTTATTATGTGCTCAACAGTATACACTAGTTTTGAAGAAACGTTTCCCGGTTTTTCTTGATTTATTCCAAAACCAATAATAGAAAAATTGAAAACACAGAAAGAATGTTACTATCGCTAAGATTTAGAAACAAACAGTAATTTGTTTTCACAATTAAGCGAAGAATACAGTAAAAAATTAAAAGATTGGTGGCAACAAAAAAAAGGTGAACAGTAACTAAGTTGGTTTGTTAATATATGGACAACAAAGTTCCAGTAACCAAGCCAAAAAGGTTAAGAGAGAGAATGTTCATTATAACCCTGTTTAGTAGGTTAAAACTGCTAGGTTACTGTAAACTAACCCACTGGGGTACGTTAACCAAGCACGTAGTTACAACTACCCATCATAACCGGTAACCAGTAACCGAGAGAGTAGGTTGAAACAACCGACTGCTCGGTTAATGAAATTGGGTAAGTCGATGGTAGTAACCGAGTACCTCGGTTAATAGAACATATTTGATTAGTTGGAATAACTCATTTGCTCGGTTAACGTAACGGGGTAGGTATGTTGTGATAATCTAGCAAATGAGTTAAGATAACATTTATTGTTAGTTAGAATAAGCCATTTACTCGGTTAATGTAATATGATAGGTCAGTTGTAATCGTATACCTTGGTTACTATAACATTTATAATTAATTGGAATAACCTCTAAGAGTAGGTTGTTATAACCGAGACTAGGTTGTTAATAACTGATTTACTTTGTTGTCCCTATATTAACAAACCTTTGGATTTAACGTTTTAGAAGGTTAAAATTTTATGCCAAATACGGAATTTTTCTATTTCTGTATATAACTTTTGAACCACTTTACGTAGCGATGTGAAGCAAACGTCTGTGTAAAAAGCTAAATTTTCTGTACCTTATAAAGGCATATAAAGTGACGTTGACTTATATTCAATTTTTTATGAACCCTGGAGGCAGTGTCCAAAAAATAAACAAAAAGAAGGTTGTAAATATAATATTACAAGGAAGAATAATTTTTAAAATGGAATTAATGAAAGAGTAGCAGGGTGGAAATCGTAATTCCTTAATTTCCGATAGTACATTGTTAATTGAAAACATAAAAATTATTTCTTCTGCGATATAATAGCAGCGTTCTAAAGATACAATATTTAATAACCTATAAAGTTACGTAACTAGTTCTTTTTTCCCTTATGAAGAAAAATGGAAAAACAATTTCATAGTTTTATAACGAAGAAAGAATTTAGCTCTTTATGGCCTTTGTTTCACGTTGACTTTAACGGGTTCAAAGGGTTACAAAACAAGAAAAATTTAATTTGGCATAAAATTTGAACCTTCTAATAGGTTAAACCCAATTTCAACAAAGTAAATCACTTCTTAACAACCTAGTCTCGGTTCTTACAACCTACTCTTAGAGGTTATTCCAACTAATCGTAAACGTTATAGTAACCAAGGTACACGGTTATTACAACTGACCTATCATATTATATTAACCGAGCGAATGGGTTATTCTAACTAACAATAAATGTTATCATAACTCAGTTGGTAAGGCATTGGATTCGCATCGGAAGATCCTGAGTTCGAATCTAGAGGCCGTCCGGTCTGACTGAGGTTTTCCCAGATTTATTTTCTAAGTGGGTGGTTCGGTCTGACTGAGGTTTTCCCAGATTTATTTTCTAAGTTGTCCCAGGCTAAGGACGGGATGGTACCTTCAAACTAGACCGGTCCATTTCCTTTCCACATCTTTTCCCTTTCCTTGCCTGACCTGAGCAAAAGATACCTAAAGAACATAAATACGAATTAATTCAGCTCAATTCGTGGATTTTCTGTTTCCATTTCATAACACACAATGTTTAATACAAAACATTTAGGCTAATCAACATTTTGAAAGTCTTCTTCCACTGGCCCACAGATAGATAGTAAATACCTCTTTTGCCATTGCTGTTTTTTTTACACTTTGTACCCTTACTATATACTTCTAAAATAAAAACACCGGCGTTACAGACCGATAAGTCCTGAGCCTGCCCCAACGCAATCTATCCGCGCTTGGTGGAACTACATATACCTGAGTGACGGCACTATGGTCAACCCTGCGCACCACATAGACACGAACAGGTGTATTAGGGGCTTACAAGACCTAGTGGCCGTCACGTCTTTATTCACGTGACTCCCCAGTTTTCGTTAAGACGCTGGGTGGACGCCGAAAAGTGGAACTCCAGCCGGGAATTTAACCCGGGATTGACAGGAGTCCAACGCTCTAACCACTAGACTATGGAGCCCTTTACTATATACTTCTACCAGCGATAAAAATTATAACCAAACCTAAAAATAGAGTTACTCAGTCATTCTGAAAATAAGATACGCTGAAAGCATATGATGATCAATGGTAGGGTTACGAACACGAAAAACTGCTGTGATCTCAGTATGGTGAATTGGTTTCAGTATAGCACTACACTCTTCTTTAGTCATCATCAACTTTTTTTTTTTTCATTCGGGAGGAAGGCAAGATGTTGCAGACACTTGTTAACAAAGTACTCGTGTTTATGTCTCGAACTTGACAGATTTTGTGTCATCACAGAACAGGTAAGAGAGACTGAGTAGACAAGCATAGATGGGAGAAGTTTCCTTGAAGTCTTATTCAACGATCAAATGACAACATAATCTTTTAAAATGGTGGTGATGAAAATGATTGTTCATTTTTCTGTGCTTTAATAAATTAAATAATGTATTCAAATACCGTATAAAAATCAGATAATTTTGAGAATTCTTGGATTTCTTTTTCTCTTATCAAATTCCAGCTTTTGGAGATTGCCGTGGAAGATTGACCCTGAATTCCGAACAGCGAACTTTCTAGTGAAAGCCGTCAGAACATAATATCTTAGTCATCACTTTGTCAAAGCCTTGAATCATTCTACCCATTGTCTTTTCGAGTCTTGAAATGAGACCCATCATTTTGTCTGTGTTTTTTCTTATTTCATTCTTTTGCTTCTTTTTTTAAATGCGAAAGAGGGGGTTAGAATTGAATGTGACTTTGTAGCGGTATGATGTGTTTCCGAGATAAGGAAACAGCCCAACGTTGTAACCAGATCCTGGTGAATGTGATATTGATTCAGAAACTGGTTTGTCATTCCATTCCGTTTGGCTTTCCATCCCTCATCAACGCACGTTTTTCCCTATACCTGCTACTTCACATTTTCTCTGCGGCGTGTTCCTTTGTTTAGTAACCAAACAACACCCGTCTCAATTTCCCGTCTTTCCCTTGGTCTTTCCTACCTATGTTCCTTTCTCTGCCAAACGTATGTCTTTCTGTTTGTCCCTTCTAGAGCCTTTTATGGTTTCATTACATCACCATGGCAACATGTCTTTTTGTTACAGATAGGTTCATTAAAGGTTTCATTGTCGTACACAAAATGGGGGATATTCCTCAGCGTTCTTTCTTTTTAAATATGGCTTCCGTTTAGATATGAATTCATTGTATAGTAACTCATTCATACATAGTTCTACACCTAGACAAGAACAACGTAAACACTGAGTTACTTCCAATAGCTAATTTTATCTTGTGTCATTCTTTGTGCGAATTTCCAACTGTTAAGAAACTCGTAAAAACTCCTTGCTCACTTAAAGTGCACAGGTATGACAGAACTTTACTCATTTTATATGAGCGAAAAGTGCATTTACTTCTTTGCAGTTTAGAAACCCTGAAGTTATTCTGATCAGTTAATTTAATGTTTTCTTCTGTGACTCCTGTTTTTGGCTTCAAGTTATTTCACCTACTTCCAAATACTTAAAACTTTGACATTCTACACAGGAAAACACTTTTTGCCTCCCTGGACAACCATCACTGTTTTGTGTTGAATCAACACAACAAACGGTGTTGATTTCGGTAATTCAACACAATGTATGTGTTGTCAGTGCTGATTCAACACAACAGAGAGTGTCATACTCATTCATACTAATACTATCACAGTGTTGAATAACCGAAATCACACAACAAACTGTGTTGATTGAACACATAAAAGTGGTGGTCGCTCTAGGACACCGAAATGTGTTCAATTAACACAGCCACGTTTTGCAGGGTGGTAGTTAGATAATAATTAACAATCAAGAAAGAATTCTTATTTTATTTTCATCACATCATGTGCTATTCTGTAATTCTGTATTAGTGGAGCAGGAAGTATGTACCAAACTTCTCGTAAGCCGGTAGTTACAATATGCGGGGAAAAAAGTCCCCAAAATATTAACACAAAAGTGAAGACATAGAACAAAATCTCCCCAACACAAACATAATTCTAGAATAAAATTTCTTCCATTCTTAGGCCAAAATCTCCTCAATAAGAAAGCATACCTAGGACAAAATCTCCCTAAATGCCCTTTAACATTTTAGTTGCACCCTGTACAGATAAAATCCTGTTATAACGAATTTTACAGGACCCGCGATTTTATTTCGTTATTTAAAGAACATTTGTTGTAACGAAAATTGTATGGAAAACAATAATTCGGTGGGGATTCGTTCGTTGTAAAGGAATCTTACCTAATATATATTGAATATATAGGTATCATATATATATATATATATATATGATCATATATATATAATCATATATATATCATCATATTCAGCCATTTTCTATCCATTGCTGGATGAAGGCCTCCCCCTTTTCTTTCCACATATCTCGGTCTGCTGCTATCCTCATCCATGTAGTTCCTGAAAAACGCTTGATTTCAACTACCCATCTTGCTTTTGGGCGTCGTCTCTGTCGTTTCATTTCTCTAGGAATCCAATGTAGTACAATTGTCGTCCACCTTTCATCTGCTCGTCTGGCTATGGGACAGGCCCATTTTCACTTTATCTTCGTCGCAGTCTTGATTACATCCTCTACCTTTGTTTGTGCGCGAATAAATTAACTTGTCTTCCTGTCCCCCTGGTTATTTCTAGCATGCATCTCCCCATTGCTCTTTGTGTGACTCTCAATTTTTGAGTCCTTTGCGCATTCAATGTCCAAGTTTCACAGCCGTACATCATCACAGGTAAGATGCATTGATTATAAATTTTACGCTTCAGACACATTGGTAGTTTGTTTTTGAAAATAAAGTGTAGTCTTGCAAACGAACTCCACGCCATTTTACATCTTCTATTTATTTCATCAGTCAACTTGGCATGATGTTTTGAGTTGGCCTAGATAAACATACTCATCAACTATGCCTATTGTCTCTCCGTTAATCTTTATATCCCTCTTTGCAGCATACTGATTGTATATGACTTTTGTTTTAAATTCATTTTAAGGAATATTTTCGAACTCTCGTTACTCAGTTCTTCCATTCTGGTTTGTACTTTGTAGTTCTTCTGCACTTGAAGCAAACAGGACTATATCATCAGCGAACCGTAGGTGATGAAGATATTCGCCATTA
>JAGDQP010005344.1:0-11563 GCA_022664845.1 Lepisma saccharinum
AGTCAGTTAGCCTAAAATGTGCAATTTCAGGGGTCCACAACTAGAACATAGTTTGAGATACGAATATGAAATTTTGTACATCTGCACATATTTACCATATCTCCTTAAAGGCAAAAGTTCATATTCCTATCTTTATTGTGAGATGTGTGAAATTAACATCTTTTTTCTTACGGGGCCCCCAAATCGTCGATTTTGCCATAAACTCTTGTTCCTGTATAACATGATTCTGGCAGTGCTGACGTTTTCTGACGTGAAGAACTTGGCTCATGCACTGGCGTGCATGTTGATCTACGTGGCGCGCAGAAAAAAAGAAAGAGCTGTCAACTGTAAATACGACATATTATGGTACATACCACCACAGTTTTTAAAATAAAAGTCATACATATTTTTAGACATTATTTTTTCGTTTGTGCAAGTTTGACACTCTTTTGCACACTCGTTCTTACGGTAAATAGATTTTAACTTAATTGAGTGGTTTTAAAAAAATCGGATGAGGTATATTGAACCTCTTAAGCGGCAGGGACGTACGCAGGGGGTGGGTCCTGGGGGTCTGGACCCCCAAATTCAGACTTTTTTGTGAAATTAATATATTTTTTTTGCAAAATTATATGCACTTTACGTAAATTTCACACCCAGACAGTCCTCGAACCCCACAAAACCAACTTCTGGCTACGTGCCTGTTAAGCGGTTAAGACGAGATAAGGCGTAGAGTAACAGACAACAAACAAATCTGAAGATTGTTTGAACTCACTATAGACTGAAATCTTCTCTCGCCACAGGCTTGATGTTGGTTTAATAACTTTTTTTTTAAAGAAACAAGGTTTGTAGCTACTTTGTCCTGAAAGATTTGTACGTAGTTTCGAATGCAAAGTTTGTAGCAAGTTTGGCATTAGTCAACTAGCAAGTTTGCAGCCTTGTAATGCTAAACTTGCTGCAAGTTTGGAGACTTCCAATGCCAAACTTGCTGCAAGTGTACTTGCTATCTGGGATTCAGAAATATCACTGGCATTCACAGGTCATGTTATTCTAATACACCCTCTGCATCCAATATTACGCCATCACGCAAACCATCAAGTAAACACCATCTGCCAACTGAATACAACAAACATTATTCACAGTGACTCCAAAATGTTCTTCGCTTGGCAGCTTCGAAACACAAACGTAGAACTAATAAGCTATCCAATAACAACTGCAGATCTCAATCACCCACCATTCATCAATCAGCCAGTTTGAACTCAACTCCTATGGAGAAATCACTTTGGCTCAGCATCTCTGGAAGCATTAAGTGAACTACTCCAATAATGAACTGAGTGAGAATCAAAACTCCAATCATCAACATGAATCATTCCATGCATATCTTATGACAAACTTTGACATAAGTTATCAAACACCAAAACTACTGCTGAACAGACTTCTATATGTACTCCGAGCCCCAACATTTCTCCAATGCATCAGAATCAAAATGAAATAAGGAACTCAAGGTTACGTGGCCCAAGTGCCTACCAATAATCGGCAACCTTCTTCTTGTAGGTGAAGCTTTCATCTACAAAAAGAGATACAAATCTAAGCCATCACATGACACACCTCCATTATCGTTGAGATGTGAACATGTCTCAATCATATAATGTGCATCCAACCAACAAATGTCCTAATACTCGAAACTGCGTCAAAAAAACACAAGACAAAAAAGCTATATAAACTTACACAATCCACCAAAGTATACAAACCGTGATAAACAACATCTAGCTTTCAGCTATAAACGCAAATGACGTCTTACAGTAGAAGGCGATAAACCTGCCTATACACTCATTAACGCTCTTTCCAGTTTTTTTTTAATAATAATAATAATAACTGATGAGGAGACTTAATTCACCTCAGAATTGTTCGGAACATCTGTTCCCGTCATAGTAGAGATTTTTCATATGTGGTACTTTCTCAATAACCTTATTTGGTATATAGTCTTCATCTCTCTCTCTCTCTCTCTCTCTCTCTCTCTCTCTCTCTCTCTCTCTCTCTCTCAAGGCGATAAAGTTTTCAGAGTATATGTTTTTGAATAAGAGCGCAGTAAATACTTCATAACCTCGTACTTATATCGTACATACATCGGAACAATTCATTTTATTTATTTATTTATTTTATTTTTTAAGTCAGAACCAATGGAAGGTCAATGACCTTGGAAAAGTGCAGCACATTCCTCTGAAGACACTCCTGAGTAGTCTTGGTCTTGTCCCAAACTCTCCTGGAAGCTCCACTGTTGGACATTGAACAGGGCGTCGTTTAACTTCTTGACAAGTCGCTCCAATACTATTGTTCTCGTACACTTCCACTGTTTTTTACATTCTTTTCTTTAGTTCACAATGGTTCGTGGTGTCCTCAAATCTTGCAACGTTAATTTAACTCGTTTCCCAACGTCATACGAGGGTCGTTCGATAAGTCCTTAGAAAATCCAAGAGATAACACTCGTAGAATCGAAAGAGGTTTGTTCATAGTAAGCGTCACCTCTCACTAGGCTGCTGTTAAAGATTCAGCTATTTCCATCGCGTGGTTTCATTCCCATAGCAACAAACTTTTATTTATATAGAAATAAAATAGAAAATTAAAAAAAAATGAATTTCGTGCACTATTTAAAAGGTTTAACACCGAAAGAGATCAAAGCTGAGTTGGATGAACTTCATACAAATCTGCTCCTGTGCTTGCGACTGTTTATAATTGGGTAAATGAGTTTAAACGCGGCCGTACATCAACAAATGATGAACATCCTTCGGGACGTTCCGTGGAAGTGACTTTCTCCAAAATGATTGACAAAATCCACGATATGGTTTTGAGTGATCGACGAATCAAAGTGAGCGAAATAGTTGAGGCCACAGGCATATCACAAGATACAGTGTTTTCAATTTTACTCGGAAAATTGGATGTGAAAAAACTCTCGGCAAGATGGGTGCCGCGTTTTCTCTCAGTGGAATGGAGAAACGAGTGCACACCTGCGCAGTTTCGATGGCGAAAATTATGGAATTTAAGTTCGAATTATCACAACATCCACCGTATTCACCAGATTTGGCTCCCAGTGACATTTTATTTATTTCCAAACTCGAAAAACTGGCTCGGCAGAAAATGATTCACGTCGAACGAGGTGGTCATCGCCCAAACATTGCCTATTTTGAGAACCTTCCGAGATCCTACTTTTTGGACGACTTAAAAAGTTGGAGAAACTGGGAAAAGTGTATCGAGCTGAAAGGAGATTATATTGAAAAACAAAAAAATTCTACCCAAAATAATTTGTTTTTCTATCATTTTCTAAGGACTTATTGAACGATTCTCGTACAATGATGAAATTTTGCACAGCGATGTAAGTCAGATGACAAATCAATATTCCATTGTTACTATCATATTTTAATATTTTTTTTAATATGGACTTCTTTATCCTAAAATTAATATTAGCTTGCAACGATGTAGCGTTTGGCTGGTTGCAAACACTTTAGGATTTTAGTTACAAAACATCAGCTTGCGAAAAAGTATCCGTACATGAAAATAACTAAAAAGTAATTTTAAAAACTTTTTAAAAACATACTTTTCTTAAACCATTTCATACTAAAAAGTAAAAAATAATTTTGTTTGTGCATGACTATAAAGAAAAACATGCTTTTCTTTTTAGTCATGCATAAACAAAATTAGTTTTTACTTTTTAGTATGAATTGTTTAAGAAAAGCATATTTTAAAAGGATTGTTTTTCACCTTATTCACAAAAATGGAAATCGGTGGTAGCTTTATTGGCAACACAAACATAAGTTCATGACTCATCAAAATGCTTGGAACTTTTTCACAAGCTTCTCTTAAATTTGAGGCATAAATCCTTTCATTTTGATGGTTGAAGGAATCTTCAATACTAAACCAAACATCATCTATTCAGTAAAAAGAATCCTCCCGTGTCCACTTATTCACGTAACGCCGTAGCCTATCAGTTTTTTTAAAAGATAGATTGTGTTATTTGCATATTCTTGTATTAATCGATTCATATGATTTTTAGGTCGGCTGATCTTGGGGATAAAAATTGGCGTAAGGGATTATGGACAGTAGCGAAGCTTGCGGATAGACAGGTTAGACAGCGTCTATCCACTTTTTAAAAAATGAATTATCTATTATTTTGTTGTTATTGGTAATAAGCTTTGATTTGATTTAGCGCTTTATCACTGACATAGCAGCTACTTTCATCTTAAAATACATTGTTATATGTTAGACAATAAAGCAAATAACATTATACAGCCATAAAAATCTAAAATATTGCCAACGCTACTGAAGACTCAAAAATGGCGGATTAGGTTGTTCGCGCTGTACTAGGGGCTTGGGCTGGAATGCGATCGGAGGTAGCTGGTAGCAACGATATGCGCGCCAAGTAAGAGAAGCTTGACCTATAGACACTGTTCAAAGTGTCTCTCTTGGCTTGCAAGATTTTTTTTTCAGAACTGGCTTCAGATCTGCAGGGCTATGGAGAGCCCAATTGGAAACACTTCCGGTACGGCACAGAACTTTTGCGTGTGCCCACCGCTAACCGGGGGGTCTGCGCCCTCCGCGGCTAACGCCGGCCAGCTCCCTTCGGACGCACCCTCTTCCCCCCCCCTTGCACACATCGCTATCGCTCGGTGTGCATCCTGTCCTGGTGAGTTATATACATCCTAGTTGTTAGTGGCCTCTTTCAAAATTATAAATCACAATTTTTATTAAATTTGCTTTTGTGTATTTACATAAAAAACTTTAATTTTCTTAAAAAGAAATATGTAAAAAGTCAACGCCAGAGTTCGAACACGGGACCTTTGGATCAGCTTCTCGACGCCTTGACCACAGGACCAAACTGCAGCTGTCGTGTTGAGCGCTACTCGCTGGTACTTAAGTTCAAGATACGCGAGAGTGGGCTATTCGTACCTGAAGTGTTTCCAATGTGGCTGGCAAGCCGTGCAGGTAGATCGAAAAAAAATCTTGCTCTTGACTTCTGCTTTCGAGCTGGGTCGTGTAGTGACATACACACACACACACACAGAGAGAGAGAGAGAGAGAGAGAGAGAAAGAGTGTGTGTTTTGTATATGTTTCACTATACAGCGAGGAAGTACAGCACACTGCGAAGACAAGTCTACCTTCGAACGCGCTCCAATGCACAAGTGTGATAGATATCCTCTATGCATCTACAGTGAGTAGTCAGTTGAATGCACTTCATTTTATTATTGAATAACACTTTTAGCATTGTAGGCATTTTCCTGAAAATTGTTGTTTGTGACAATGAAAATTTTGAATTTTTAATCAACTTTATTTCCTAATTTTTCCCAGTTGCGGTTTTTGGATAGGAAGAGAGGTTTTTCGTTGAACCGCTTTTACTTGAGTGGGTGCTTTCTGCTTTCAGTGTAGCCAAATTATAAATTTTGTAACGAAATCCAGGTATTTTGACATTCCTTCAACTACTAAATATTCTAACATTCCATTGTTAATGTAGAAAAGGTTTTGTGAAGTTTGAATTTTTGGACCATTCTAATAAATGAAGGGTATCGGGAGAAAACAGGGAATGTCGATTTCTAACGATGTTTTACTGTATAACTTATTCTATTGAGGGAAACTGGAACTACAAAACTGTCAAAGAAAGAAGGGTTAAAACTCATAAATAACCGCAGGAGACAATATTTCATATTTGGTGAGTCGTTTAAACATTAAGCGATTAAGAAATTAAAATTTCATTTTCGCAAATCTGTTTTATGATATTCCTTGTATTTTCCCGACACTCTTCAACTAGGGACTTCAACACGTCTCGATTAAATTGGCCTTAAATGTCAAATATCCAGAAATATCCATACCCCAGCCAGGATTCGTACTCCGAATATTGGACGCCTAACACCTACGACTGCACGTCTACTGTGGTCGGTTTATTGATATAGAATTTCAGCCACATTATGCTCATGCCCAAGCAACAAAATCGTAAACATGTTTTCGTTGGTAGCACAGGATTTTGGCTTTTCCGTTTGCATTCATTGTTTTCGGTTATCTACGTACATACCATCTGAATTCTGTGGAAGTGTACACATGCATTTTTTCATGGTGCGTACATATCCTGTTACGACGGTGACATATGCAGCGTCAAGTACTGTTGTGTTGGGTGGATGTGAAATTGTGTTTTGAAGGTATTTATTGTGAGCTTAAGTGCTCTGTGCCCTTTTGAAGATGCATAACAATAAGAAATCGAGTTATTAGATGGTTACATTGCTGATGTTAAAAAAAAAGGACTGCTGCGTAATATAGTAGCAACACAGGAATATTTGTTTCACTTTGGACTTTCTTGTTCCACATTGTCTAAATATTTGTTTATCTCACGCTTCGCCACTGATTATGGATCTATTAGTTATAAGGTTATATTCTATTGATTCTTATTTTATCAACGCCATTCTATATTCCTAAACTAGTGATAAGAAACTAGTTTGTGTTCAGCATATTTTGAAGTTATGTATTACCTTTAGGCATCTATAGTTCACGTCGGGATGAGGTAGGGGAAAGCATGTGAGAAGGCGTCGGCCAGGGCCTAAGTTGAAGGTACCATCGCAGCAGCATTTGCTTAGTTGTAGTTTGTTGATTCTCATTAATGTCCTGAACGAGCTGGTAAGCTTCTAAGGACATGACCTACAGTTTTTGGTATAGTGGGCTGAAACCATTCCATTTAATGGACTCCGGTGGGAACGGAGCCCGTAACAACGCACCAACCTCTCGACCACCCTGAGGTTGGCATTTGACGGAGGGAAAACCTGTCATGATTGTCGGTCACTGGTATCGTACCGAGGACCTCTCGAATGCGAAATCAACGCATTACCAACTGAGCTACGGCCGTTCGGTTTGTCAAGTATATGTAACATAGTGACTGTATTACGTTGGTGTTCCAACATTCCTTTCTAGTACAATTCTTATTCGGGGCGAAGCTATAAATTCTAATGAGGGAGAATTTTTGTACCGATTTTGTGTTTCTCAATATTTTTTCCAGCAAACTCAATCCATTCTTAGACAAGTGACCAACAATAACACGAAGTTTTTCTTTCTGTTACAATTTCCGTCCTTATATTCCGCCTTATAGTGGTCAGTCTTTCTTGGCAACCTTGAATTTTTTTTTTGGTGGGGGGGGGGGGGGGGTCTCTTTTTCACTCAAAGTTTTTTTGCCCCCCCCCCAAAACTTTTGGCCCCCCCGACACCAAACTCTGTCAACGGGTGCTACCCCGAAGTACACCATGTTCAAGCACCAACTCGATATCTCAATTTTTACTATATATTTTTACCAGAAGTGTCGAAAATTTTTGTATAAAAGATTTTGCTGACCACTGGTTTCAAAGTATGTCGCCGTCGCGATGTAAACACAAATCTGTAAATTAGTGTTGCCCAAACATACCTCAAATTGACTAAATATCAAGTCTATATCTCAGTTATAAATATAATTTGGGCTAACATTCAAAAAATGTATAAAAGCTGGTACTTGCTTCAACCGTGACATTTCCATACCAAATTTTCGAGGTTTTTGATATAAAAGTCGAAACTGAAATATCGACTTAATACTTGACAAACACGTAGTACTTTCGAGCAGCACTTGTTCACAAATGTTGGTGCTTGTGGCTTACATAATTTCCACAGTGGAACAGACTGAAACCTAGGTCAGCAAAATCGTGACGCTTTCATAATTTTTTCTACGTTATTGGTTAAAATATATAGTAAAAATTAAGATTGAGTTGATACTTGATGAACATGGAGTATTCTTGGGCAGTACTTAATGACAAATTTTAGTGCCAGTGGCGCAAAATAAAAAGTTTTGGTCAGTAAATAGGACGAACCGGATTTTTTCTGACCTGCTATAGTCTTGTCGAATTTTTCGTATCTGGGTAGGAAGAAAGGGGGGCGAAATTATATTCCTGGGATATGCTGCTGTTTATCCTAGGGCGGTGGGTAAAGGACCTAACCGCGCGTGTGTGTGTGTGTAGTAACAGAGCTGAAGAAACTGCATACCAGGATGGTAGTGTCATTTTTAGGTAGATTTCGAAGAAAATATACCTATTGAGATCGGTACGATATGAAAGTGTATATTTATATACCAAATTTTTATATGTTGTTTCTAGGCTTAATAGCTCGGTTAAGTTCGTTAATGAGCAAAATCGGTCGCCATCTTGGATCCAAAATGGCCGCCGAACCCATTGTTGTATAGAATACACAGCCTAAACCGCTGGGGCTATTGAAATCAAATTTGGCATAAAGGTACAACATCACTTTTTGATTATGAAAATGTTGCCTAATGAGTTCAAAGACGCCATATTGGATCCAAAATGGCGGACCTAAAAATCCATTTTCCACACCGTTTGAGCTGGATAAATGAAATTTTACTTGAAGTTGTACTATCACAAGTAGGTCACGACAAAATAAGAAAACTTTCAAAAAGTCGTCAACTTGGATCCAAAATGGCCGCCCCAAAAACCCAATTTCCAAATCATTGAAGGTAGAGAAACGAAATTTTCAATGAAGGTGTATGACCAAGAGTAGGTTACAATAAATGGGGCAAATCTTCCCTTTGGGAGCGCAGCCAACCGTGGGAGGGTGAAGATGTACTCCGTGGTGGTGTAGTGCTGCAGGGAGATTTTGGTTAAGATAAAGGAGGTGCATCCTCTCAAAAGCACTGAAGTTGGGGGGCGAGCCCCGGCTCCCAGCGAAACTTCGAAATCTACCTCAGCCTGTAGGCCTACCGAAAGGGATTTTTTTGTATTAGAATGAACACTGCCCGTGCTTAAAAGGAACCAAGTATTGGAACGTTCCTTCATCAGCAATTTAAGAAAACTGTCTTTTAAGGGTAGCTATTTTTATAGGTTATGAGTAACCATTTTCCTGAGATACTTTTGCGATGTCTACAGAATGGAGCTGGGCGAGTGGTTGACATTTAATGTAATGTTTTAGAAACGGAATTGAGTCTCGTTACCATGGAAACAGAAAATGTTTTGTAATATGGTTGAAACCTTAAGAATATTTCCTTACACCATCAAGGCTTATGTTACGTTTAGCTAGTATAGGTTCAATCGTTCTTTAAGCTAGAATACGTCTAATCTTGTCTCTCGTTAACAGTTACCATGAAAAACGTTACATCTCCTCAAATTTTAATATGGTTAAAATCTTAAGAATATTTCCTTACCACAGCATATAAAGCTTGGCTGAAATCAAATTAATAGTTCCAACGTAATGCTTGAATGTGTGTATAGTAAGTGAGACACGTTACTATGGAAATGATAAATAGCTTAATATTATAACATGGTTTAAATCTTAAGTCCTATATAATCATGCTAAGTGATGTCAAGCAAATTGGTCTCACTGTTCTCACATGAGTTGCGAACGTAAGTTTCAATAATTGAGTCTTGTCACTACAGAAACTGTAAACTGGAAGTTTTGGGTGGCTAAAACATGTCCTATCAGAATGGAAAATTTTCTAGAGAATGCATGACAATGTGTTTTCATCGAAGTACCGCTACCATCGAAACTACACAACTTTTCGCCAATCTCAAGGCTTACCACCTCCCTTCAGTCAAACCACTACCACTGTGTAAAAATGTATCATCATTGGTACAGACACTTCGGAGGAGTTTTATTGCAAAAAAGTACTAAGTCTGGCACAGCTCAACTAGCTTGTTTATTCAAACTGCCTATTAGCCGCATATAAGCCGAATTTGATCGACATATAAAAACGATCGGCGAAGAGGAGGGGAAAGTGTCGGCCAGGGCCTAAGTTGAAGGTACCATTCCGGCATTTGACTGGTGTGATAGGAAAAACCTGTCAAGGTTGTCGGTCGCTAGGATTGAACCCACGACCTTCCGAATGTTCAGCCAACGCTCTACCACTGAGCCACAGCCGCTCGGTTCTAAATTTCAAGTGCAGGATCAAGTTGTGAGGAAAGAGCCGAATGTATACGAACATTTTAATCTAAAACGGAAAGGAACGAACGAATATTTCTCTAAGAGGCGTTCAGATAAGTGAATTGGTACTTTGCATCGAGCCTCAAAATTTTTGCGGCAGCTTTCGAAAGGAAGTTGACATCACTTATTTCTACGCCTTGAAACATATTCAGAATAAACAGCTATTACTTTATTTTAACCTGAGCGGCCAGCGTTCTGAAAAAATAAAAAGAATCCTGTAGCGAAAAGTTCAGTGAACTTTCCTGTTTGTTTTGGAGTTTTCTCCTAAAGACGTACAAAATTGATGTAACTCTCCACTGAGACCTCACACCTTCGTCATAGGGGTAACGAACGACGTGGTGCCTTTAATCATCTATTCGGGCATTGATCTAACTCCAAGAATATAACGAACTTCCTGATAAGCATCTAAGTCACACACACCTGAATTCGTACCTATCTTAACATATGTTAACCTTATAAGCCCTCACTTATTATATACTGACTAGGGATGGCCAAAAAACTCGGATTTGAAAAAATCCGGAATCTAAATGGTATGGACTCATTTGAGGATTTTCTTTGATATAAAATGTCTATTAAAATTAATTAAAACTTATAGCATTGTTATATAAACTCTACCGCTCTGACCGTATACGTTTAATCTATTGTTACTTATTTGAGTTTGAAATTTTTTTGTTGTCCTAGACAAATTGCTATGCCCAATCGTCTGATTTCGATATGACTCTTAAAAGTATATTCCACCTATCACTAACGTAATTACTACTACAAACTTACAAATAATCCCATTTTCGTTATTCATTTAACTCAATTTAGATTGATTCTAGAACTATTCTCTAGAGGTTGTATAATTAGTGTTTCTTCGAACAGTATTTCATGTTTCTCTTCAAGTGTTTCATGTTCTCTGCAACTGTTAATTTTTCTAAATAACCATATCGTCACCTTGGAACCAGAAGGTACTATGTTCACTTTTTGGCAAAATGGAGCTAACACTGCAGTCAAAGACCTTATACTGAAAAGCATCCACTCCATAAATATTATCTCACAAAACGACCTCCAAGTTGCTAGAAATGTTAGGAATATGATTAATTTGCACAGTCTTTTAATGGAACTTCAAACTTTAAAACTGTTTTTTCTCAAAAGTAGAAAAGTGGACATAGTACATTCTGGTTCCAGGGTGACGATATTTTAAAGCTCCAATTCATCCTGCATTGCACTGCATGACCAGTCTGCTCAATATAATACACGTCATATTCATATTTATTCTCATATACTTCCAGCATCCTAAGATCAAGTGTGTCCTTCGGGGTTCTGAGGAACAATTTTATTTTCCTATTTGGAACAAAAATACATTGTATATTTTATGGGAGCCCTAATTAGAAGTTAAAACTAACAGAGTAAGTTCAAACTAGAAGATATGTTGTGATAACTGCATTCTAAATCTGCATTCCAAATCCGGATTCTAAATCTGCATTCCAAATCCGGATTCTAAATCTGCATTCCAAATCCGGATTCTAAATCCGCATTCCAAATCCGATTCTAAATTCGCATTCCAAATCCGATTCTAAATTCGCATTCCAAATCCGATTCTAAATTCGCATTCCAAATCCG
>JAGDQP010005344.1:15437-35559 GCA_022664845.1 Lepisma saccharinum
TCTATCGTCGGACTTCACCTGACTGATATCCCGAGAACATCTCTATAAGATTATCAAAATTTAAACAAAAATTTAATCGCCCGATTGTGAATTCATAATTCACATCGCAATTACTCCAGTCTTGCTCCCATTTTCTAGGGATTATAAGCTTGAGTGTCTCTCTAAACCAAACGCTCTGAAAGGTCCCGGTTAATATCTTTGTGCCTCGCTGTAAATATCAGCCTGTTTAGTTGGCGTTAACTCTTAAGTATCTCTATTATTTTGGAAAATAAAAGCATACACACACATTTATTATTTCATACTTATCACCCATGTCACTCTGTAGTGTTCGTATCTGCCATCACATGCAGGTAATATTCCTTTGATCTGAAAGCTGCGGCCTAGGCCCGTCTGAAGAATATCCTTCAGCAAGCACAACTGTTGGAAAAGACGATAAAGAAAGTAACAGAAAGGACCCCTATTCGAGGAATTACAATTCCGACATTCGTCTAATGAGACTGGCTGAAGTGAACCTTGGAAAACTAGGCATCTGCATTTAGGAGTTATTTAAACTTTTAGTTAACATTACTAATTGTCTCTCGTGTCACCATGTGAATCCCATAATACTAACAGAAAAAATAAACAAATTACACAGCCTCTGGCTGTATTTTCAGAAATATACCTTGAAGTTGAAGATGTTTGACTACATACTTCTGTGACACAGGTTGGTGATTAACCCGTACTACCCCAGGGTTCGTACTATTATTTTTGAAAGCTCGCTCCGTACATTAGTAACTAACGCCACATATATGGGCCGACATTAGATCTCGTCACGCGAGAGCTTTCAGCAAGTTGAGTGGTGTCGCGAAGCTACGCCCGACACTCAATCATATACACGGGAAGATATTACAACAAGGAACTTTGTAACTTATATCAACCCCTGTATTTTCACGAACAGATATCATATACACAGCTGTTTACTGATTACTGCATCCGGAATATGTCACTAGATAGCACATCAATACGTAGGCAAAGCGTCTTAGTAAATGTATTAAATCATAGTTTGAGTATATCAAATAACCGCACAGAACGGATATTTCTTTAGTTTGAAAAATAGACCAAGCACAAGGCTACAAACCAAGAAAATTCGCAATACTCTGCTTATGTTCAAATATTAACTTTCAAAGTAGCAGAATGCTCTAGACTAAACCAATCTAAGTACTTGTTATTTCGAAGGATTCAGTCATAATCTTGAGCACTATTTTCTTTTAATTTTTATGGTTTTCAATTAAAGTTAATTTTTCCCGATAGTGAAGTGTTCTAGAATCCGTTTACTATGAAATTCTGCTTATACCTCTTGATATATTATCTACCGACCGTAAGTAAACACCGTGTTTTAATACGAATGAAATCATATAGTAAATTTGAAACAGTCGAATACTGTTGTACCGGAATATGTTGAATATAAACTAAATGTTGAAAATCATTTTGATTCCATAAACTTTGATACAAACGTGGAATACTATATAGTGTAAGCGTTCTTCACTAACACAGCTTTCATTTTTACACGTCATCAATATCAGGCTTTTTCAACCAAATAAGAAACAATGTACTACTAAAACTGCTTAACCAATATAATGAGGGACCAAACCCAGTCCTAATCATACCGAGGAACTTATACTTTTGCAATTGTCTTTTTATGTATGAGAAAAGGCAAATAGTAAACGATTTAGACGCTTATCACTTCTCTCTTACCTGCATATTCTTTTTTAATTCTATTATGCGCTTAAATGTATAATTTCGTACACAAAATTGCTCACATGTTTCCACATCACTTGAGCATTTATTAGATTTTACATTTCTTAACCCAAATGATAAGTGGAAAAAAAAAATGCTACTATCAGCTGACTTCGTGATAATGAAAAACACAATTGAGCAACCAGACAATACATTAGGATTGAGGACTGATGTGTATAATCAAATAACAAGGTAAAGTGTAAAGAAATAAACAGCTTTTAACCTTGTTCCTTTCAAAAATGCTTTTACATAATTTGAACACAACTAAACCATTAAATAAGGATTATTATACCGTATTATGCACTAAAATGGAAATGGATTTAGAACGCGAATAAGAAAAAAAAAAAAAATCACCACGAAACAACATAAAACACACCTTCGTATATTTTACCGGCAACTTCGTATACTTTCTCTCACTGAGACAGCAGAACTACAAGACTCTGAAAGACCACTCTAGATTAGATTTATGTACTGGCTGGTTAAAATCAACGAACAGTCTTCAATTAGTGCCTGGAATTTGAATTCCCTTACCCACAATACTATTATTCGCACACTTTTGTGTGGCAGAATATTAAAAAAAATTGTGCTCAAAATATTAACAGGGCTGCAGAGAGATCATAGAAAAAAAAAAGACAAATTAATATTATAAAAAATAAATAAACTTCACAATAACTACCCTACTGATTCAACTAGTATAAGCTGCTGATATGAAGCACAAATCGCACATCACAACAATATACCTTAATAATCTGTCTTTAATATCACACGGTAAGCTCATTCGTGACTAAAGTACGTTGTAACTGAAACTGAGTGATAAATTGTTCAATTCGTTCACTGCAAGAAATAGTAATGAAAACAAAACTGCAGTACAATGACGTTTCTTCATACAAATACTTCCGTAAAACAATCAGTAACATAGGCCTCTTGGATGGAACTTTCATCAATTCAATCTACATTAATATTTTCACAATTCATCTTTTCTTATCGGTGGGGTTTTCATGAAATTCACAATATCATCCGCCTTTCTCTTCTTATCATAATCTGCAATAAAACGTCCTTTCTCAAAGTACTTTAAGGTAGGAAATCCTCGAATTTCAAAACGTTCTTGAAGGGTAGGTTGAGCCGTTGCATCGACTGTTGCTAGGACTCCATTTATGTTCTGGTCCTTTAGCTGTTGTGCTGCCAATGCATAGTCTGCTTTCATGGCTTTGCAATGTCCGCACCCTTAAAAAAACAGAAAACAATAATAATACTATACAAGGAAATTCAAGAGTAAAAAAAAAAAAAAATGACACTCCGAAATTAGACACATATATGACGAAAACTGTGAAACACGGCACTCACATGAAAAAGATCTACTGGAAGCTTTATCGTCACTTTAGAAAAGCAGCAACGTACACTTCCAGTAGAATTTTCTTCTATATATAAATACTTTCATGGAACAATTGATTCAACAATATATATTCTTAGTGCACACACATTAATGCTAACAAATTTAAAAATACCTGGCAATATACGCCCAGAATTCAAGTAAATAGACCACGGAAGTACACTATGTTTGAAAAGCTGCACAATCAGGGTTGCCACTCAAACTCCACTTTCTAGGGCTTTTTCAGGTCATTTTCTAAAAATTCAAGGACAAACACATACTAACCAATATTCAAAACAATTCCTTTTTTTTTTTTTCATAAAGGATACCACCACTGTGTACGTTCTAATGTTTATTTTTTTCTTTTTTTTTTACATTACAAAATGCATTACATAAAGATACGCTATTGAGCAATAATGCAAGTAAGCCTTATTATAGTCTCAGTGCTCAACAGGGGTATAGTATACCTAAGCATTACAGCTAGACTTTGACAATTAGAACATATCCCATAGCCTCAGTACGTCAAAGGTTGTCTTGTTGAAAGTAACAATATATATGTTAAATCTGGTGATATTTTTTCTTCTGTTATACGTAGTAATGTCTACACACATTACTGGCAATGACTGCATTCATGGCAATGGTTGTGTAACGCATTGTGACAACATTTTAGCTTCCTAGCAACCGTCTTTCTGGTTAGTTTATTAATATTTTTAAATACAATGACAAAGTTCTATGGAATATTCTCATACAAATCAATAATGAATCACATGTAGATTTATTGTACTCTAAATGTCAGTTTTACTGAACCATACTGTCTGCAAGTTTTTTTTTTTTACATTTCTTTATCTGCTCCAATAGGTTGGAAATGTTTTCTTCCAATACTGGTATTTGATTCTTCTTCTCCTAAACACTAGGACATAATGCATTTGATTTAGCAAGCAAGGCGAGATTTTGTTTCCTTTCGGCATCTTCTGCAAGTTCAAAGGCTTGTTTCTCCAGAACACTGACATTCTTTTTCAGCCATTTTAACCTTTCCTCTCCACAGCACTTCTCATCATTGAGAGTCTTTCTCTTCACTCACTGTTCTTCACTTCTTTTTCTCTTCCCCTCCTCTCTTCAAGGGCTGCTTGGTACCGCGCACTTTGCACTTATTGGGAGTCTCTTAGTTACTGCAATGTTTTGCACTCCACCCATTTGTTACAGTCTGTCTTGAACAATAACCAAAAGTTACATGATAATATTGGATTAGATGGATTACAAAATGAGTCGATTGCAGGTCTACAGAAGGGTCTCCCTGCCAACTTACCCTGTTGAAAGATATAGAAAGCGCACCAACCTTCCACACGTAAACATTCAGAGCACAGACTACACTATAATTCTGAACAAGCGAGTTTAAATTTCTCTTTTAGGCAATGTAGTACCAAAATAAAATATTCTTCTATGAGTTTTTTGTGATATTTTCCTGATTTTCCAGGCACGGCTTTTTCAGGTTTTCCAGGAATTTTGCCTCTGTTCACAAACTTCCAGGTCTTTTCAACGATCTTTCCAGTGCAACTTTTATTTTTCGGGCATTCCAGATTTTCCAGGACGCGTGGCAACCATGTGCACAATGTATCAACACGAACCAATATATGTGCAATCCGAACAAGTGAAATTTGAACCGAATATTAGTTAGTAACTACTACACTGTGTAGCTTCTCAGAGTATTGGAGTTTTTCTTTGGCCATTTCGTTTGAAGCAGAATGTACACGGACAATGTTCACCGAATACGAGATTTTGAAAGTCTTAAATGCCAGCATAAAAACCTCAGTGGAGAGAAATCAGAGGAATTCTAAATACAATTTATCATTGTTGGGTGTCAAAAGAAAACATTTAAAGGTACATGAAGTATACAGACTGCAGCATTTTGCCAGATTACAGATTAATAAAATTCGAGAACGGTAGTCATTTATGTTATGGTATTTGATTTTGTCCAATTACGTTCAATAAAATACATTGTTTTACTATCACGAGGAATGCAGATAGCAATGAATTACGAAATTCTGCACAACTGTATCTCAATATTTTGTCTAAACGTTTATTCTCCTATTTTCTGTTTGTATAAAAATATCCACATCAAGGGTGAGATGAATATTCGCTAAATATGTTGTTCAAAATTTCCCACTGCACTCGCTGGAGTACAAATTGAAAACGAACTACAAACAAAAAAAAAAAAAACTGTTTGCTGGAGCTACCAAGATAGTTGCTTAGGTTGAAACAAACGAAAATGTACTATTGAAATAAATTTTTGTGGATATAGTGTTGTTAAAGTTGTGATTCCGCAGCTCTGCCACAACACATGAATGAATCAAGAGCACCATTCATTAAATTGAATTGAATTTATTTCTGGCCTATACGCATATTTGGCTTAGGCCGAGCACTATTCATTATTCCTGCAAGCTCAGTCACGTGCTGCAGTAAAATTTATAGTCACGAAATTTCCCCGAATTCGGTGATCTTTTGGTCAATAAATTAAGGCAATGATCTCTTTCAAAATTTCACTATGTATATAGAATGGACCGAGGGCCCGATGAGTTCTGAAAGAGGAAAGAAGAGGAAACAAGATATCTTCTCTCCTAACCTGTGTGTCTATTTTTGACGGGTTAGGTCCTCAACGTTTTTACCAACTTTTTCTTTGGTTTATGACGACTGAAACAATACAAAACTTAATTCACTTCAGTAGTCTATTAGAAATGAGTGAGACACTGCACAACAACAAGCTATATCCGCTCAATGCCGATACTTATGTGTTTACGTACTAAGGATTTTTAGGATTTTCATTATTACTTTCTGGTTACTACGGTACATATTTCTTTCCAACTTTTACGAATGTATTTAGCACACAGTACAAAAAAGTTAGAATAAAGAAAAGGCAGCAGACACAAATAGAGACGCCCTCTACGCTACAATCTTAAATCATAAACTCTGCTCTATACACTCTTTGGATACAGCTTTCATTGTAACTTACTAAGAGGACAAATTTTACATTATTACGTCATTTCCCATTATACTTCGCTACACGTAGGTACCTTTGGTTCCGAAACTATTTATGTTTTTCAATTTCTTCAAATTAACTTTATTTCGGCCTCAAGAACCTGCCTTTCAATTTGTGACCTAACTATACTGTATGCAAAATTTTACCTGAATACGATTTAAACTTCATCTTAAGTTAAGTGGTATACATTTCCTGAAAAAAAAAAAGAAAAAAAAAATGGATTTGTTAATCCTACACGTGAAATTTTCTTGAACGCCGTCCATATTATTAGTTATTCGACTGCAGAATTCTATTGAGCATCAGAGTTCAACCTAAAAAGAGGAAAGATGACAACTCAAGTAAAGTGCGAGATGCTGTCTGCTTTCTGTAACTTCAACGGACAGGATCAGTTTCAACACGATCTGTTTCGAGTCTAATTTACCATTTATTGCTTATGTCGTTGTGGTACTATTAAGCTTCAAATACTTCACTGAGCTATCAAGTAAATAAGTGCACAATATTCAACATTTACTTACAAGGTGCATAGAACATGACAAGCATTGACTCCTGTGAAGATGCCACACTATCGAAAGTTTTGTCCGTTAAATGAAGCAAATGTTCTGCTCCAATAAGCTGACTCCACTCTTGTTCAGGAGAAGGTGTTGGTGGCAGCATACCTCCCAGGGGATTCTGAGGGTCTTCCATAAAGGCCACGAACTCTGATTCCTGAAATACACACAAATCATTCAAAGTAAATAAAAACTGATATCCCTGAACTCACTAATCAAACGTTTCGTAAATAAATTACAGTTTTATTACGAGCTATCAACCATTTAATGGCTCAAGTTTAGTGACAGAATCTACTACGGGGACTCCTCTATCGAAGTTTCTAAGAACTTTGCAAATGACAATTAAGACAAACTGAACTCAGTCAGAAGATGAAGTGTAAAGAGGTCAGAACAATTACCTGACCTTACTTTGAATATCTCAGGTTTGCAATTACTGAAAACTGATGGTATAAACATTATGAGGAGGAAAGTACACCGATTACTGTACATAAAGACCAGTTTTTACATAAAGACTTATTTTATCCTCATATTTTCTGTTGATGCCAGAAACTCTTTCACTGCTATTCAGTGACCGTGATAAAATCCATACAAATCTTCCTTTTATACACATCAATTAAATATTCTACACAGACATAAGTGGATACCTTCTGGATTCCCACAAATACACCGTAAACCCATTGAAATAAAATCTATCGAAATGAAATTATTTGCATACAATTACATTACATCAAAATTCAAAACGCGTGCTTTTGCATAGCCGATACAGTGTAGTTATAATTTAAAATATTAAACGATGTTTTAGGTTACTTTTACGTTCAGAGCCTAAGTTTGGCTGAATTATAATTTGATCAGGTAATAACTACCAAAAACTGTGCAGTCATAATAATATGTGATGCGGAAAATGAAAAGGGACCATTTGTCGGAATTTGTCAAATTTTAGTTATTAACTGTTTTGTATTGGTAATATAATTCCAAACAATTTGCCGCCAAAATTAAAAAAAAAAAGAATCTTAAAATTTGACTAAGTTATACAGATTTGATTGTAATTTACGGAAAAGAGGGGTTTCGAGAAAAACAAATTTTGCTAAACACAAAAACTACATCCTATTTACAAATCCTTCATATTTAAGAAATGAAAACTTGACTTATGTTCTTTATTAAAAAACATAAGATAAAACGCAAAAATACTTATATTTTCGGCTCTCCTGTAAAAATGTTGTTTTCCGACAAATGGTCCGTTTTCATTTTTCGCATCACGTATTGTTCTCTCTCTCTTCACACAAAGAAAACCAATCCAAAACGATATTAATAAAAATAACCAAAATAAATGGTGTATAAACTTACAGTCCTTCCTCCGTTGTAACTTTTGACTTCTTTATTGTAATAATGGAAGTATTTAATGGTAGGATATCCTCGAACTTCATTTACACTGCACAATGCCGTATGTGCAGTACAGTCGACAGCTGCAAATTCAACTTTCGGATCATCTTTAAATCTTTCTGCTGCAGCCTGGAACTCCGGTTTTGCTTTCTTGCAATGCCCACACCCTGGGAGCAAACAGAAAATATTCAGTGAATATGGACTGAACTCAAGGAAAGTAAGTTTATATGTACAAATAAAAATTAGTTTTGTCCTATCGTTTAAAATTGTGAAAAAAAGCTTTGCGTAAAGTACGCTCAGTTTTCATTCATATGGCCACATTGAAAATACACCTAATAAAGCGTCAATTGAAATTCATTTCTTTATGGTCTTTAGGCATCTTAGGCTCAGGCCAGGATAATGTGAGGGGAGGATGTTGGAAGGTCTAGTTTGTAGGTATCATCCCGAAATTTGCGTGGTGTGACTGAGCAAAATCTCTCGAAAAACGTGTCAGGAATGGGGGGGGGGGGCAGCTGAAATCGTTTGCGGGAACTTTCCGATTGCTAACCCAATGCTCCATCAACTGAGCTGCAGATCAAGGTGAAAAATGGTCTCATTTCAGGGTATTTTCGAATCAAGAAAAGCGTATTTGTAGGCATTTTGTATATTTTTAAAAACGATTCTGCTTAGCTTTGGTCTTCATTATGGCATTGTTATTACTAATTATATGATTTTAAACTTATTAAGAGTAACACCCCCCGCCCTGCCCATATTTGATTTACGACTGTTTCATTTCAAACAATAGCTTAGCCAACAAACGAGCAAACTTTTAAGTGGCAAATCATTTCTTTCTATGCATACCAGAAATAATATAGAATTTTCTCGTCTTGATAGGACTTACATGATTTGAGAATTCTTCTGACCAAAATACAGAAGCCGTGCTGAAAACTTTCCAATAGCTTATTTTGCGAACGTAATGTTAACTCCTTGAATTCCTATCCAGTACGTTGTAACGCAAATACGAGGTGCAGCCACTGACTTCCAAGAAAAATAATACAGAAATCAATTTCGATGGAGTTTGAGAAAAGCTTCACAACGAAACTTATTTTATTTTATTGGAAATTTGAAACCACTGGCTCTAGTTGCAGAAGCAGCTATTTCTTAAAGCAATCTTATTGTACAGGGTGGGCCATAATTCGCGAAGGGGTTGCAATACTGAGTATTTTCCATATTAACTATGTTCATTTTTTTTTTTTAATCTCAATTAGAAATACGGAGAAAATGTTTTAACCGTCTTTCTTCTATGTATCTTCCAAATTGCACGAACAAGAAATTTATTTTGAAAACCAAAGGTCAATTATCTTGACACAAAGAGCGTATCGTCATCACTTCAATGTCAGGAATGCACCGTGAGAATCAATAATTCGCCATGTGATTGGACGTTTCAGGCAGCAGGATTCGGTAACTGATTTGCCACGATCGGGAATAAAACGCTCAGCTTGAACACAGAAAACAATTTAACTTGAGCGAGCGAGTGTCGAAGAAGCACCAGCAACATCCACAAGAAGACAGTCTGTGCAGCTAGGTTTGCATCGAATGACACTTCGTGGCATTTTGAAACATGATTTGCACCTGTTTCCCTACAAAGTGCAATGGGTGGAAAAACAAACAGATTATCGACAAACCCTCAGATCTGCTACGCGCATGCGTAAGTTGGTTAGTGAAAACCCAGACCACACAGATGATGTGTGATGAAGCCCATATTCACTCGAATGGGTACGTAAACAATTAAAACTTCAGGTGGTGGTGTGGTGTTATCTCACATAGGATTCTCGGGACTTACTTCTTTGAAGATGACAATGGCAATGCCGTGACAGTAACCGATGCTAGATACCGGACAATGATTACAAATCTTGTGCGCTCTGCAATGGACGCCAGGCCTGGAATGTGGTCCCAGCACGATGGAGCTATAGAACTCATAGCCAAGGACACGATAATGTTCCTTCAAACCATTTTTGGCCATCGAATCATTCCACCCCCCCCCCCCCTTTGGGAACACCTCAAAGAACAAATGTATGTCAACAAACTTCAAATGCTCCAGCAGCTCAACAAGAACATCCATGTAGAACTAAAAGCAATAACAGCGGCAACATTGCCCCGTGTCATGATGAATGTTGCGACAAGAGCTCATGGATGCGAACTCAATAATGGTGGACATTTACTTGAAATCATTTTCCACACATAGGAGAAAAAAAGTCTCCCTTGCATAAAGTACACAATACCACGAAGTCAATTACCATATCCCAAAGTTATGTTCTGTTCAGATCCATTTGTGACTTACGACCCACCCTGTATAAAAGAAGCGCCTGCTGTAACGAAATGGGTACGAATTTTAAGGGTTCTGAGTATTTTTATTAAATTGAATGACCTTTCCAGGACTTTTCAATTAATTCTATGATTTGTCCAGGTCAGTGATAAATCTGAAACAATTTATATCGCACTAGGTCCACATCAACAGGAATGTTAGCAATTTTGTCTGCTTATTGCATTAGACACAAACACTAGCAACTTGTTTAAGGGTTCATTGAATTAATACTATAAGCATACATGTAGCTCGACAATTGCCACTTTAAAGTAATTACCACTCCAACAAAATTACCTGAAATCTTGCTTTCTTTTGAAGAAGACAGCACGTAATTTAGATTTAAAATAGAACTTGTGAAAGACTTGCTACAAAAGCAAAGGTCAAACAACGAAATTACTGCACTTCTGAGACTAATGCATAAAGAATCAGTTGGTGACTAATAAATTTGAAAGAGCTCAACACCAAGCATTACACTCATTCAAAGTATGTGTGTGTAGAGATTCCATTCTACATTACTTGCGTATTAAAAAACTATGGAAATTCAACTTCAATTCAATGATGATATATCTTCAAACTACTAGTTACTGTTTTAAGATGAGAATGAAGTATGCATGAATCTAAAACTTCTTCTAATTTAAGTGTACTTTATAAAAAGTTTGTAATCACTGATATGACAAAGTCGACTGAAAATGCCAATACAACGCACCCCAAAAAGACTTTTGGCCATACGATCCACACTAGTTATAACAGTTTGACCACATTTCACATTCATTTCCATATACAATTAACTTAAAAGTACACATACAGACGGCATCGCTTTGTTTTCTATCATCTTTCTTCTGTTTTAATGAGTTCGTTTTGTTTGAATCCTGCATCCGGATTTTTAATATTAAGATAAATTTATATAATTTATGTGCTATAAGACTTTTCTATTAAAAATATACTTCGATCATCATTTTGAACATAGCAAAGAGCAACTCCAACTAAATTTAATTCGGATATTTACGACCAATATCAGGACAAATGAAAGGTAAAATATTTTGTGATATTTTCAGTATTTGAATGAGAGTTTACAAACTAGTATTTCTTCTAGTCTCTCACGGACTACTTCATTGATGTCAACCTCCGAAGTATATTGTGAATGTGGTTTTGACGTTGTCCCACGTATATCTCACGGGATCAAACATAATTTACAAAAACACTCTCGTTTAATGCATATATATTTATCTCCAAAGACCACAAGTTTGCTATTGGAATCATATTAGGTGAGTTTAGCGACCATCAAAAGCTGGATTATGTTGCTAAATTATCAACCACTTTCCATTTTCATTTTCCCTAACTTTTCCAGCATACTTACATGGCGCATAGAACATAACAAGAACATGCTTTTTCTTCTTCAGAAATGGTTTAAATGTTTCATCTGTCAAGTGGATAACTTCTGATTCTTCTTCATTCCACGGTTTCTCCGGAGGAGGGGGTGGTGGAGGCTCTTTAGGATCTTGCATGAATTCCACGATTTTATCTGCATCACGAAGATTTACATCAAACAAATATTCACTGTCCTTGAAGTACTTCACGGTAGGATATCCTCTTATGTTGAATTTCGAAGACACACCCACTTCTTTTGTTGCATCTACAGCTGCTAACTTGCCTGGAATCTAAAAACATACGTCAGTCTTAACAAGAGATACTGGATTTGTATATGAAAACTTGAACATGGATATCATATCCTAAAGAGACCCAAAAACAAATTATAAGAGTTTGTACAACAAATGAAATGATCAGCCGTGTTTGAAATTGATATTCTCCTGTCACATCCAAACGAACTGTAAAGAATACAAAAAACACACTTGCATCCAGAAATATGTCTATTATTGTTAAATCTGATGTATTAATCCCAGTTTATAATTGCTCGAATGGAGATTAGGATGATTTATTGGGACGAATGAAAAGAAATGGACAAAAACAAAGGCAATGAACAGAATTTGAGTGGTTTCACACTCATGAAATCTAAACAATTCACGAGTAACAGAAGTTCTCTCTTACGTTATTTAGTGATATCTGCTTGGATTTCTATATCTTAACAAAGGTCTTCTTGTCAAACTTTTATTTTTCTTCCATATCTTGCATTTTCCAAGTTATCTTAGTATAATTTCAAATCAAAATGCACAAGACAAAAATTATTTCGGGCTAAAAGGCAAGACCTTCCTCCGTTGTACAAACGTGAAAGAGGTTATTACGCAAACAGGACAGTTGTAAAATGTTGCTAAGGTAGAGTTAAAATAAGATTACGTGCATGAGCAGACACGACAGCGCAAGGTGAGCTAAGAGGGTCATGTACCAGTCAGTTTAAGAACTATTATTACCAAAATGTGACCAAGAAAAACAGTTTAAACGACATAATTACGAGCTATAGTCTTAACATATAAAATAGATATATATCCAGTTTATATTAAAAAGGTAGTATAACGAACCGGTAAAATTTATTAAACCTAATATTAATAAAGATAAACAAAGTTTTCCGAATATGAATAAAGAAACTGGGAGAATTATCTGATTTTATTTAACTAGAAGATGCCATATTAGAAGGTCCTGGTCCTGATTTAGTTCGGGTAGCTTTCATTTATAATGTAGCTCCCAGACTACTATTTCTTCCGCAGAATCTATCATTTTTATCGGTTTTACATCCGAAAACACCATGGGAAGTTGTTTTTGAATGCTGGGACAATACCGGATTTTCATTTGTTGGATATCGAATATGCTCATTTGTTTCCCGGTTGTTAACCATAAACGAGAGCTGTTTAACGAAACAACGCTCGTGCGCTATTGAGTTTTATCCTAGAACAAAGTAATAATCAGTACAGTAACCTTTTGTAGTTGAAAAAATTAAGCTCCAAAATGTACATTCTCTACGTTTCAAGTAACTTACGAAAAGTGTGATCCACTGATCTCAGTTTTGGTGGTCTGAGCAAACAAGCAGAAGAACTTTATGACCTCTTTGCGGCAGAATAGTCTTACTAGAATCAGTAAATCTAACCAGCTTTTTAACTATTTTCGCATGTTTGAATGCGTACACACAATTTAATTTCCGAGGTTAAAAAAAAGAAAACTCCTCGTATACCATGTTTTTCCGATACTAAAAAGGGATGCGAAATACGAGTCTCAATTTTACACAAATAAGAGAAATTCAGATTCTTGCACTTGAATCCAGATCTGGCTGCAAATTTTATCTCTGTCCTTTAATTAATGAGTTATCTGCATGGCTGCACGCGAAGTGTTTGAGACTGAAGTACTGATGCAGAATAATAGTTCCAACGTCATTTTCTGAACAATGTTGTTAAGGGAGCGCCCAAGGTATCAGTACGAAGTCAATCGAGAAAACTCTTTCGACGCATCTCGCCAAAATGACTATTTTACAACGAGTCGAATGAGAAAACTAGTCAAAAATATTTACATTGGCATCGCTAAAGATTGCATAAAATCAGTTTTCTCGATTTAAGACAAAAGTTATGAAATTGAACTCCAATGTTTCTTCCAGAGAAAACTGACCGGAAGGGGTTTACATATCCCGTTGGGCATTTTTTATCCTTACAGAATGGGATCTGAAGACTACATTTCATACGTGATTAGCTAGTTCTTAAGAAAATTTCGGGGGATATTTTGCGTGCTCTGGAATCTTATATACGGGAATGACCAAGTGGTAGAGAACGAAAAATCACTAGTAATAACATAATGAACCTTGTCTGCATGCCCCTGAAGAGGTAAGGACTACCTTTCAGGAAATATTACCTTCTCATGAGTTTTCTCTGAAATAAGTACTGAAATTCAGTTTCACAACATTTCTTTGTACAAAAGAAACTGTTTTAAAAGCAATATATGTTCTGGCGATGAGTCAATGTTCTATTTGGGATTAGTTTTTCTCACTGAAGTCGTTAAATAGACATTTTAGTGACATGAGACCCGAAAAATCGATTAACTTCATACTAAATATTTAGGTAACCTCGCTACTAATCCATGTTTCCAAAATATTTACCACAAACAAATCAAGTGCTGTTTATCTGTTCACTTTTCTCTCTTTCTTAGTTTTCTATTTCTCTTCTATAATTTTTGAAAGTGAACACTGCGTTGTCCGAAAGTGTGTTAACAGTTTAAAATATTTCTACACAGGAAACCGGAGGTTCCATACGTATCTAATATTCGAATTATCTCTTCCCGTACATCATGCCTATAAACAAGCTACATTCAAATAATACCCATCACTTCTTGATATCAGAATGGCTACAATATAATGCGTACAGTATGTTTATTGGATTCTGCTTTAGGTTTCGGATTTTGGAATAATAGAAAAAGAAATACCCTTTAAAAATTTTCAAGACGAAAACCAGAGGAAGTTACATAATAGCGTGTTCATTTTACGACACGTTAACTTACATTTCCATCTTTCAGTCTTGCAGCAGCTGTCATATACTCAGGTTTCATCCTCTTACAATGCCCACACCAAGGAGCGTAGAACATGACCAACACTGATGACTCTTCCTACAAAAAAAAAAAACAAAAAAAAAACAGTGTTTTTTATGATAGACGTTGACAAACGGACAGTTTACAATGAATGAGCGGTTCACGAAAATATCAGTTTCAACCGAATTCTATTAAAGTTTGATCGAAACAAGTTTTATTCATTGAATCAAGGATGGTCTATTATCTATGATATTATATATAGGGGTTGGGTTAAATTAAATAGGACACAATATGTCGGATAGACTTTGATCATTTTTTTTTTTTTTAATGAACACTGACAAACTGCAACAACAGACTGTCACACAAAACAACGCTCTTAACATATCCAGTATCAGACTGACACCAATCTGTTTACTATTCTTTTATTTAATGGAAACAACAATGCCTCAATGAACCAGCATGCAAAGTACAGTTCTTATATTCGTATAAAATTTTGTACATCTTTCGATATGAATAATTACAATTTGCACAGAACATAATCAAAATAATGGCATTTCTCACATAAAAATATGAAAACACATTTCATATGTAATGGTATCATCCAACAATGACCAGACTTTCAAATTAATTACGCATACTGTCACATCTCATTATCTCCCTCAAGTCAATTTACGACAAAACTGACTTCACCAATGTATTTCTGGTAAAATTCTAGCACAGACAGATATATTACATGAATCCCTTCTCACAAATAAAAAAAAAAAAAGGCAAGATTCAAAATGGCGGCAATGACGAGCTTACCCTCCAACTGATAGTGCATTCCACGTAGTGTAAATTAATGTGTATTTGTTTTTCCATTTTTTAAGTGTTTTACGAATAAACTTGTATTTTCAAAGTTAGATAACACTATAAGAATCTAACTATTGGCCATTGCGTCCGTCTTTATGGACGAAACTACTTGTAATCATGCTATCTGGAGCTTTCCTGATGTACCTTACTCCTCTGCCAAATTTCGTCGAAAAAGCGCTCTGAACCATCGATAAGTTTACTTGTGAGAGCTTTATTCTAATTACACGCTTTCACGAAATTACTGATTAAAAAATGAGGTCTGAAGGTTACACCAAAGGGTGACTAATGATTTACGCACCGAAAAAATAACACATTCCTACTTATTCTCTTTTGGTTTTAGTATCAAGGGACATGGGTAAAAGAGGACGCACTTCAAAGTCTCACTCTTCCATTTCCTATTCAGTACACTAGAGTCCCGAATAACCAAATCGCGATTATCCGAATTAACCGAATCCCGAAGCAGTAAAAAATTAAAATTTTGATCTTAGCAGTTCCCAGAGATGGAACATTTGACATATACTATTAAGTATAAACGAATTACTTGAAAAATCCTTGCAATGTTCAGAAAAATACAGTACAGTATGAAGCGGATACTCTAACGCAAAACAATGAAGGATAAAAATAAGAAAATACAGTACTGAACATATAAAGACTATTTTGAAATACAGTACTGTAAGATTTTACATTTAGATTTATCTCATTTCTATGGACAGTATGAATGAACAAATTAAAATTGTATATACTGTACAGTACGCACTATATAACTTTAAACACACATAGAAGCATTTCAGTTCCTTGTAAATGCAGTAAAGTGTACTGTACTGTACTTTACACTACAGTAGTACGCCTGTGCTTGAAAAATAGTTTAGTTTGAAATATAGTTCTTATTTTAATACTGTAGTACTATATGTTTTCCGTTTAACCGAATCATCCTTAGTCCCAAAAAATTCGGTTAAACGAGACTCTAGTGTATTTAAAGAATAGTTATAACTTGAGCACCTCTCGTGATTCTGGATTAGAAATTTATTGTGAATAGTTATGACTGGTTCGTAATGTTACAAGTACCAACTCCATTTTTTTCTTCACTGAATCATTCTTTTTCCCGTGTACCGTGTACCCTTTATATACTATGTAATTACTCTACAATAACTCACAATGTGATTAATTATCGAGAAACCTGGGGTAGTTTAGTCTTTACAAAACCACAACCAACATGATAGTTGAAAATTACACAGAAACAATACCAACATATTCTAGTTATTTTATATACGATGTTCATTTTGATCATACCATGTGTCAACATTACGCGTAAAATAAAATCGAAAGAATGATACTTACCTAAGACACTGAAAATTTTTCCCAGTCACTAGACTTCGCCGAATTGTTCAACGATAAAACTCTCAGAGAAGGTGCGAAGAGAAGTGTGATTGGGAGAAAACAGGCCACGAGGAGAACACATGGCGAGAAGTTGGCACGTAACGTCAACTTATGTTGATGGAATATAAACAAATATGAGCTCAGTGTGAACTGTATGTGTTTTGGTGCACCGACTTTGAACTGTAATCTTGACAACATCTGTCAAGATTGATTCATAGGGTTAGGATTATCGTTTAATGGCTTTTCTGAATGTAACACCGCAAATGATTCACTGATATTTCTTTTTGTATTGATTTAAGCCTCTTTAATAAACTGATTCAGACTTGTTTTAAGGATTCTATGACTGATTTTCTCAATGGGTATTTAGAAGAAATGCTTGCTCTGGTTTGTTCATATTTAAATGTGATTGGTTTAAATTTTCAGGTGACGTCACATACCGAACTTCCTGCCATATGTTCGCCTTGTCGGCAGTCTGCTCCCGACCCTCCACCTGTTCACAATTCAGTGAATTTTACCTTCTCACCACTCGATGAATTTTTCCTTCTTTCCACCCGACGAAGTCCAGTTGACTATTCGAAATACTGTGAGCTTTATTCTTTTTATATTGACATTTTACAATGTACGAACTCACCTTCAAATAGCTGTCAAAATTTGCAGAAGTCAAATGGACTACATCACTTTCAATTTCTGACCAATCTAATTCCTTCTGTTTCTCCGCTGGTTGGCGAGGATCTTTCACGAATTTCACTATGGAATCCTTTTTATTTTCTCCATCATACGTGTGTTTCAATTGCCCATTCCTGTAGCATAAAATGTGTAATAGTTAATGCCTGAAGGCTGTTATACAGGTCAATTTCATTATAATCTAAATAACTAAGGAAGAAATAACTAAAAGAAAGACAATAATAAAAGATTTCTACACACGGAGGACAAATATTATGAAAAATAATACCTATCTATTTAAATAACTTACATCGTCCTCGTTAGCAACAACAAAATACTCGCTAAATATTTTTCACCTTCTCCCAGAAAGCATCTTCAACTGTACAACGTACGATTAATGTATGGAAATGTGTTTCTATACCGATACCTGTCTGAATGGATTTATGCATACGTGTTGAAAAGAATAATTTAGTGAGCAAAAAAGTATCTATTTTCTTGTCGAAAAAAAAAAAATAATAATAACTTATGCCAATTAATGCATAGTATACGTACAAAACTGTCATACTGAACTTTGAGCAGAAAAGGGGGAGGGTCTTGAAGAATTAATTGTAATGTCATATGTGTGAAAATCGTAATACATACTTGAACGCATTCATATTTTGTAATGTGTACACACAGTCCGGGAGGGTTGTATGCAAGTTGGCGTACGGAGGAAATTGCTATTTTGTTGTCTAGGGTACACAAATAATATGATCACTTGGGTGTTTTGCTAATGCTTAACAGAGAACTTTATTACTGTTCATCTTGAAGCTGGTGAGGAAACATCTACAAGTCTTGATTAAGGGGTGCATTGTTTGCAAATAACATCCCGATGTTCCCTACAAATGAAATTCTTGCATAGGTGCATTTCACAGCATATTTCTTGTCACTCTTGGTGCACAACTTGCAGCGTCCCTGCCTTGGACTTTTCAGATCTGGTTCCTTTCGTGCTTCCGCCTCTAATTCTTTAGATGTTCCTGGCGACACACTGTCCGTCTCATTCAGGATGCCTTGAATCTTCATTCGAAGAGTACTTGGAATATTCTTGATCTGCAGTCTGTGTTTCATGAATATGGTTGCTAGTTCTAGACCCAAATCATGAAGAAATTGAAGTCTGCTTACGTTCGTCCTTCCTCGAGCTGCCGAGACATATGACCAGATAATGAAAGAATTTATACCTGCTGCGTTTAGCAATCCGTAAAATACGGCCACTGGCCAACGCCGTGTACGTCTGCTACACGAGTAGTACTTGCACAATTGATCAAACGTATCGATACCACCTTTAGTTTCATTGTAAAATTCGATATCTTCTGGCTTCCCTGTCACTTCAGAAACATCTGTTGTGTAGTGAATAGTTGAAGCTAATAACACTATCTTGCCTTTCTTGGGTGAGAAAGACGCTAATTGTTCATTCTTATGCCAGTCGTACAGAAACATTGTGGTATTAGGTGGTCTCCCTTTAGTTTGAACTGCTTCTGCAAGGAATATCTGGTTTGTTCCGTCGCAATGTTCCCACCATTGTTATTCCACGGTCCAACATTTCTTCTAGAAGAGGGAAAGAAGTAAACCAATTGTCGACAGTAATGTTAGCATTGGTCCCATACAATGGACTTGCCAGTTCTCTTACTAGATATTGAGCCAGAGGGGCGGGCCCTATGTATGTTTGTTTTCCTACATATGGTATTCCTGATACCAGATATTTTGAATGTGCATCGCACATGAATACAAGCTTTAGTCCATACTTCTCTGGTTTATTGGGAATATACATTCTGAACTTGCAGCGGCCTCTAAAACCTAGAAGCTGTTCATCCATCGTGCATTCTAGAGAAGGCTTGTAATATTCCTTACAATGTTCAAAAAATTTATTCCACAGAGCTCTAATGTGTGTGAAAGGATCATCAGTTTTCCTAGTTTGTCTAGTTTCCTTATCATCAAACCGTAGACAGTTTGTAATGAACTTAAATCTTTTGACATTCATTACTGCTGGATACACTGCACTACCTAATGCACCCCACAAAAACTCTGTGGACATGTGATTGTCTTTTCGGGCTCCACTAATGTATAGTAAACCTATGTAAGCATCTAATTCTTCCAGAGTTATGTCGCCTGTATATTTCTGTTCGGAGAAGTAGTTTGATCTTTGAACAGACATTTCTTTGTTGGTGTAACGAACAATGTCTTTTAGCATGTCCACATCGAAAAATAAACGCCAGTATTCTTTAACACTTTCCACTTTTCTTGCTTCACCCTGCGGTCCCGGAAGTCCTGTCCTACTCACATTTCTA
>JAGDQP010005344.1:40559-78939 GCA_022664845.1 Lepisma saccharinum
GGGGGGGTAGTTTGGATGAAACACAGCAGATGGTATCGTTGTTATTAATTAAAACTTCCATTTAGGAAGTGATAATAATTAATTACTTTGAACCTGTAAACTCTGGATTAAATTGGTTCACAACCTCCGACAACTTGTTTCTATGGACAGACTAAGTGATGATATCACAGATTTCAGTTCCAATGAACGTCAGAAATTTGTCCAAACAGAGATAATCATATTGGATGTTAGGTATGAACACTAACCCTTGAATGCTTTAGAGCAGGCAACAACTGGTCCGCGGGTGAGATATGTTATTTTGTGGCCCGCAGAAAGATAAAAGTTATATTAAATTGCGTGTGTTATAAAATCGACCAAAGGCTGATTGACATCCTAGTTATATTCATTATTTCTAACGACGGTCCGTGACACGACCACTCATCATACATTGGCTTTCTTATACAAAGAAATTGGCAACGCGTAGTTTAGACCATAATATATTCTTCTGAACACTGTCTACATAAAGATCACGACTTAGCTAATATAAACGATGTCTCTGGTTTTCGCAACTGAACATACTGACGCTATAAAAAGTAAGAATTTTCAGTTCAAGGAAATTGCATTGTTGTACTGTACAATTAGCAAAGATAACAATCGTCAAGTGTCAATGTACTACTAACTATGCAACGAAGTACAACAAAAGCTATATTTTATTAACAATACTCTTTTATTTTCAGTGAATCCATGACTACAATTTTTTCTTCAATATTCGAAAAATATCTACACTCATACATTCTCGTGCGTCCAACACAAGTAAATAAACAAATGCCTTGCTGAAGAGTATCCGGCAAAGATCTCACTATCATGGCTTCAGAAATAGTAAGGTATTTGCCAGGTCAGTTTTGGCGAGCCATTTGTCGGTAATCGCGACGGGACAACCTCTCAGTATCTCGGAAGTTAACAAATGATTTGCTAAAGAGTACCCGGCAAGCGTTTCGCTACAATGGTCCCAGAAATAGCAAGGGGTTTACCAAGTCAGGTTTAGTGAAGCATCTGTTAACTTCCACAGGAACGAGACCCCCCCCCCACATGACAACATATATATCTTTCTCTAAATATATATATATATATATATATATATATATATATATATATATTCGAGAACACAAGCCGCGTACACACACAGTCGACCAACCGCTGTGTGAGTTGGTTCTCCGGTGCAAGATTGTACGGTACAAACAATCTTGCGTCCCTCTACCAACTTTAAAAATACTAGAGGCCCTCACAGAAGGTAAGAGACCTTGACGTGGTTGTGAGGCTTTCAACCAACATCTTACCTGTACCACAAGTACCAAAAACCTAACAGAGGTCGTGGTGGCTCAATTGTAAACCACTCACATCTGGTGCTTGGGGTCATCGGTTCGATCCCTGCTCATCCCATATGGGCTTAGTGGTGGACCAACACCAAATGCAGGTTTTCTCGGGGATTCTGCCGTTGCCTAAAGGTCTTACAAACAACATTCAAAAACCTAACACATTGGACAGAAGTAAATTACTTCAGGTTCTGCAATACTAGTTTTGGCGAATCATCACGGCCACCAAATTATATTTAAAAAAAACACACACACAGAACGGTTTGTTTGGACAAAACGCCAGTGGAGACAGGATAACGTGCGAATGAAATGCTAATTTCAAATCTTCCTGTTGATTGACACTTCCGTGAAAACAGAACATTAATCAAGAGGTATCAAAACTTTCATTCGTAATCAGGGTGTCTACTGAATGTCAATTTTCAAATTCCAGAAATACTATTCTTTTTTTCAGGTTTTCCAGGTCTATTTTTTTTTTTCCTGGTCATTAATTTAATATTTTTCTTCTTGTAAACAAAAAAAAAATCAATTAAAAGACGCATATACCAAGCACATGCTATTTCTTTAAGTCATTATAGAACATGAAAAAAAAAATATTTATGTACTAACTAAAACGTACGTTTTCGAGAGATTTCAAACAAGAAAATTAAGTAGAACATTTCCTACCAGAAAGCAGTTGACAAAGTTGTGCAGTAACAAACAAGTAAATAGTACAAGCTAAATGTATGATTCAGATTTTCAAAAAAATTTCGAAGAAAAATCTGTTCAGATCCAAAATTAACGAAATATAATTTACCTTTCTGCAAGTTTAGTTGAAACTAGCCAATACTAAAAAAAACTGCATTCAATAACATTTTAATTCATGTGCATGTAAAACCCAACTTCGAAGCACATTTTAATTCACATAGTCGCATTTAATTGAATATTCTTCTTGATAGGGAATGGCCAGTTACTTTATTTAGCGGCAGCTGCCATATTCGAAGAACTGGAGTCGAATATCTGCCATGTGTAGGTAAATGTATTTAGGTCATATTTGCAACAAATTCTTGTTCGAGTACAAGATTTATGAAAGCTAAAAATTAACAAAATTTTGTATGTACTAGTAAGCACAGACGTTAAAACTCGGAATGAATTAATCTCGAATAAATACGCGGGAACCTAAGAAAAGTGTACCTCAGTAAATTAGTTGGTCATAGTATTTCCATTATTTAATCTGTCACAAAAACTACACACACACTAAAATTACATCTCAACGACGGACTGAGAAGTGAGCAAATGCCGTTCCGAACCTATCCAATTCATACTGAAGCAACTACTTAAGAAAGCAACATTAAAGACTGTAAGGTGAGTCATAATAGTTGCAATTGGGTGCGTTTAAAACAGGGTTGGAAAAAACATCATTTTTGTTGATTTTTTTTATTTAAATCGATTTTTTAAAATTTAAATAAAAAATTTTGATTTAATAACTTTCGGCACTAATACAGCCACTAAGTCACTCTTTTCTTTTCAAATACCTCAGCCAGTAAACACTAAAGTAAAATTTACAAATATGTGGTGTTTGGTACGGAAGATAGCCATGAAAAATGGCCAATTAAAACAAATCATAATAGTTTTGAAATGGAAAAAAGTTGTGGCGTTACTTATGGTATATTTTACAAAAGAAAGTCAACATGTAGGAAACTTCTACGTTATTTTCGTGCGTACACGATGAATGAAGTGGTTTCATAGGTGTATATACCTTAATTAAGTTCGAAAAAGAAAAAAATCATAATTTTTCGACGTATCTGCTTTCCTTCTAAAATGACGTCTGTGTCTTCCTTTCTTCGTAGGTAACCGCAAATTTTATAATCGCAATTGCTTTTCTCTCCACGCTACATCTCCCAAACGAAATGTTCTACGATTTAAGTTTCCTAAGATGTATTTGAGTTCATTTCAGTTCAGAGTTTTCAGCTCTCAAACTTGTACTATCAATTTGGGAACATCTTATAACAATACATTCCATAATGAGAGCTATTTTTGAGCCGTAATCGGTCAGTGGTAGAGCGCTCACCTCCGGTCAATGGGGTCCCTGATTCGATCCCGGCTCATGCCATGTGGACTTTGTGATGAATGAAAACGGCGTGCGTGGGTTTCTTCAGGGTTCTTTCGTTTCCTTCCGCTTTCTTCATTCCACCAATTCTATCATCATCATCCAATTGGTATTATCCAAATTTGCCTAAAGGCCTTAGATAAAATTTAAAGCTATTTAATACATTGAAATTAATAGTGGATATTGGAAGAAGTAATCGCCGAGAAAGGAAGTAATAAACCTTCGTCGGAACCTTGCCAACAGTACCAAGTTCTGAAAATTGGAAAGAAAATGGATTGAGCGCCCGAGCCAAACGACGTTATTCGTCAGATTAGGAGTCAAAAGAGTCCAGAAGAATGCAGATGCTTACTGGGAAACGGGGAAAACGGAGAGCCCGAATTCGACTATTGGAATTGAAGTTCTTCAAGCAGTTTTCTGATGACGATTTGAATAAACATCAGTAGGAAGAACGAAAGAATAAGCTATTGGAGATCAATCAGTTAGAAACTATCAGGCACGACCATTCAGATGGAAGCATCAGAGCAGAGTCGTGTAGGTCTTGCAGAAGACAACCTGATCACCGCAATTGGGGATGTTCGTGGAGAAAGCCGGGGTCAAGATTGCCGGACAGGATGACTGAGACGCACGAGATGGACGACTCTGATCGCCAGGAGCGCATGGACTCATCCATCAGATGTACTTACAGTGGAACATGTCACATATCAAGAATCGACGGTTCCCCCGGTACCAATCGACGTTCCCTTTTTAAGTTGGGAAATGGCACTTTTAATGTCTTCCATTACTGGTCTTACCATGTGTTACAATTGTCCTCTCAAAGTTCAAAAACGCACTTGCTATTAAATACAGATCGAGACGTCTGCGTATGACGTGAAAACGGGTAAGTTAAAAAATGAAAATGCAGACCGATGTGGTCATGTAGTCAACGCAGCATGTAAGCCGGCACGATGGTGGACGGTGTTTCTCCAATATACTATGGTTCACGTCTTGCCGCACGGAAAATGGTAAAAATACTTGTGACTGTGTGTGTGTGTGTGTCATAGGATGGTGTAAGAAACGAAACTCACTATATACTTATTACAGTGATTAAAATAAAAATTTTAAAATGTAATATGTATGTTATTTCAGTCTTTGTAGAATTGGTGTTCATATTTTATCTAACTACCCCTGATTCAAATTAATTCTAAATTAAGCTTCTAATTTTCCAAACGGTGAATGTAAAAGTTGAAAAGCTATCGTTCATGGATAAATCATTTAAACAAAAATACGTTCAAAATAATTTAAAAAAATAAAGTGCCAAAACTGAAGAAGAGAACACCACACTACAAAGTAATTGAAGATCTAAATACAAATGTCGAACCAGATGTAAAAAAAAAAGCCACCACCATAACAACAACAACAACAAAAAAAAAAAAAACTTTAATATTACTTAAGAAACAATAATACGCTTTCGGTTAACTCGATTTCAAGGTCGATGTTAAGCAATTTTCCTTTTTCCAGAGCGACGGAAATGAGTCACATTACGTCCAATGATGTTTCAATATTTCTATTTTTGAATAATGAAATGTTTTCACTAAAGGAGCTTGTTATGCATAAGTTATGCATAAATGCATTATAGCAAATATTGCTTCCCGTAGTTGTTCACTCCACAAACCTTGAGGGAAAAATCCCAAATTCCATCGCATTTAATTTTAAGGACATCTTTAGAGATATTACACACAAAGGGGTTAAAAAAAATACTATGTACTAATTAAATACAAAGAACATTAGAATTTCCCGCCCCCCTGAAGATTTCTAGAGGCTTACTAACAAGTAAGTATGAACAATTCTGTACTACTTTCTTGCATATTAATACAGATTAATACATGTTTTCCTTAGCGGTTTTTTGTTTTGTTTTATATTTTGCTATAAAGGTGTTAGTCAATATTAGGTTATAAATGTAATATTTAAGGAATCAATTGGTGAATATACCTAAAACTATTAAAAAAAATAAATGTCATATTATTTCGACTGTCCTCAGTACAGGGATTCAAGTTAGTTAACTCTACATATGCTCTGCTTCTTCTCTTTCTCAAATGGACAAATGTGCAGAATACATAAGTATCCTACTTAGAGTGTTTGAATAATCTACCTTCTTTCTAGAATTTTCTTTTAAATGAAGTAGTGAAACAAATCTTATACAACAGAATGAATACTTACTCGTAGTATAGTAAAGTAGGAAATCCAGAAATATTATACAATTGCCTCACTACAGCATTCTCTGGTCTATTAACATCTATCGCAGCAAGAACAGAATGTCCCTTAAGCTCCGTGGCTGCTGCAGCAAATTCTGGCTTCAGTTGTTTACAAAATCCACACCAAGGAGCATAGAACATCACTAAAATTGGCTTTAACTCTTTTTTCAAGAATTTTGCTAAAACCTGTAACGAAGTGAAACATGAATAAATACCTGAATTCAACAGAACACTCATCAGAACATGTATGTCTTATCTCGTAAATGATAGCTCTCGAAAAATAGTAAGTAATCATAAGCTAGCAAAACATTCCTGATTCACGATGGTTGAGGCCACTCATTTATTGTATAACAAACTAAAACGTTTTGTGATACATTTAACTTATTAATGCGTTTTTAAGTTTCAAATGCTGTCTACTCTCATACGAAAACAATTACATCACGGAGACATTTAAACCTTGATATAATTATTGGGTAAGTGCAAAACTTCTACGTGTTTAGACATGTCACAGGTTAGCAGAGAACTGACCTCACAGGTGGCGCTGCCAGTACGTTAATCAGTAGTCACTAATCGTGGGAACATTATTAGTGCAGACACAGGCAGTGAGTGTGGACGAGTAGATAGGGACAGTGTATCGTGTCGGTCAAATGAAGACGATAAGGAGCATATCAGACATTGTTTACTCTTTGAGTTCGATCCTGATAGGAATACGGCCGTACCCTGACGCAACATTCGCCGAGTGTATGGTGAATATGTAGTAGACGATAACACATGTCGTCAGTGGTTTCGAAAATTCATGGACGGAGACAGAAGCTGTCAAGATTTACCATGGTCTGGGCGCCCATTAGTATTTTCCAAAGAGGATCTCAACCAAGTCATACGAGCGGAAACCTCCCAAGTCGAAGGACAACAGTTTAAAGACGGCTCGAATGTTAAGTTTCACCACAATGTTCGATCCTTGGGTTCCACATCAGCAAAGTGCACCTCAACGGAAGGAGAGCATCGCGACCTGTTTCCTTGCTTTCCCGGTACACAAATGACCGGTCCTTCACACGCACTGCTAGAGATGATGAAAAGTGGGTTCAGTACCGGAATGTAAAGCGTCAAAGTACTGCGTGTAGCGTTTCTGAACTGCCTCCATCGACGTCTAAACCAGAACTTTAAACCAAGAAGGTGAAGTTAAGTGTGGTAGTATGTCAAAAGTATAATTCACTGGCAGATCCTGAAACCTGACCAAACCATTATTGCCACTTTCTACTGTCAACATTTGGACAGATCGAGCAGCATTTCGATCAAAGTGGACAGGCCTCGTAATCACCAAGAAGTCATCATCCACTATGACAACGCCAGGCCACATGCGGCTGTGATCAGCAGTGAAAAATTGAATGCCTTTGATTGGGAGATTTAGCCCCAATCGCCCTATTCTTATAAGTAACAGCAACACACTACCATCTGTTTTGCGCTTTGCACGGTCCTTCGCTCGGAAAACTGCCGGACAATAACTGTTCGACTTCCAACCTCAGGTGTTTATCGACGTGGGATTAATCTCCAACCAAAAGGCGATCGATTGTGATGGCGATTATGCACAGTTCTAGGTGAGGGTTTTGTGTTGTTCGCGCTTCTATATGAACACCAAAAACGGGTAGAAGTTTTGTACGTGCGCAACATAAACAAATTACTGTCACACCTTAAGCCAAATATATGTCACCTTTTCATTGATTTCACTGTTCAGTCTACGCAAAAAATACACACAAAAAAAACAACAAAAAAACGTTGCTGATGTGATCGGGATTCGAACCCACATTTCCCAGTTGCCGGCCGGGTACTCTATCGTGAGACTAACACAGCCATGACCAATTTATGTAAATATGGAGCACTCTTCTTGCCCGAGTCGAATCGGCAACAGACCGCTGGTGTTGCTCACACAATGGCCTTGTTTATGGTAATTCTAAAGAAAAATACATAGAAAAATATTTTTTGTGTACTACACAATTTGTTTAAAAGGAAATTAACCTTAATCCTAGTATCGTTATATATGAAAGGTTAGTAAAGTAAGTTAAAAAGTAGACGGTTTACAATTATTCAGCTTTTACAACAGGTAGGGAATCATGAACCACCTAACCAGAATACCAAATAAGTTGCTAATGTCGAGTGCCTAATGTATCGTAAAAAGCAAAAATGTTATGAAAGGGATAGTCATACACCACTTAAGAGCTTCGTCTAACATATAAATCTTAAGGAATGAGTATACGCATAAACTTAGAGAGAATACACACTAAAAAGCAACATTACACCATTGTTAAAAAGTACGGAAATAGGAAAAGTAAAATACTGAAAGTTCAAGATGAAGAGACCTCGTCCAAACTCGTAGAGTAGGAAAAAGCCGACAAAATAACTTACTTTGCAACTGAGCATATTTTCTTGTCCCTTTCTCAAGGATGCATGCAAAAGATACTGATAAACCTGAGTACAAAGAACTTGCAACTAAGCTTAATATGAGGGAGTTTAAGCTTGATAATTCTCAGAATGCAAGCGTGAATCTTTGATAGAAGTTTATATTACGTATGAAGCGAATGGATAACTGAAATAAGAGAATCAAGAAAGAAGATTCAGACAACACATTTCACTATTCAATAATTTGAAAGTACACATGACGTAATATTTACCATTTCCATTTTCTGAAGGCGTAATTCTGCAACCCTAAGGAACAACAGATCGATAGAAGTATAGAATGACATAAAATCTGGAGTCATGTGAAGGACACAATAATGAAATTTAAGGCTATTTTAACTTAGGGTTTGTTTTTTTTTTCCTTTGTGAGTTTATTGGTTTTTCTAATGCCCACAGTCGCTTAGTTTTAGCTGTGAGTTTAGAAAATCTGATGTAAGCTTTTTATTAATATCACCACAAAACAAGTGAGCCAGTGCAAAGTCGGGTGATTCCGTACATATGCTACCGCCAGGCTTCGGCAAGAAGCGTCGAATTGGGATGATCTATGTATCGTTGGTAAAGTTTCGCTGAGACCTTTCGAACGAGCCTCAACCACCTTCGTAACCATGTATTTCCTTACTTATAAATTCCAGAGTTGAAATTTGTCGACGAACTGATGGACAGACCAGCCCTATGCAGCTTTGGCCTCGTCTCGCAGAAAGCTTTCTAAAGACACCTCAACAATCTTTGTAGCCCTACTAGTTTCTCAGTTGAAACTTTTCGACGGATTGACAAACCTGATCTATGCAGTTTTGAACTCGTCTCGTCAAGACCTTTCCAACGACACCGCAACCGCAATCACCTTTGTAGTCCCAGTAGCTCCTGAGTTGAAAGTTGTCGACCGACAGTCGGACAGACATAGTTGTAATACAAGGTTTTCTAGCTTCAGCTGGTAAAGCCTAGAACCGGTTATGGTTGATGCTCGCAATGAGGAAAGCATGTTTAGAACTTGGTCGAAAATCGAATTCCAGTTTCCATTATCCTACTTCAGCATTCCTTTGCCTTGCCTTCATTTGTACCTTCCAGCAAAAAAAAAACAAAAACAAAAAAAAACTCAACATCGTTAATGAATTTGCTTTTGATTAGTTTGTTTGAATTATTTAAACGTCCTATACGATCCTATGAGTTTGTACGGACGGGATCTATAGTTTCAGTTAAATGGGCTTCAAACCACAACGTTCAAAATGGCCCTCCTATTGGGTTTAAACTAGGTGCAAGGCACATCAACGCAAAGAGGGCGAATGTCAAAATTAAATATGGTATATTATATACAAAATTGAGCAGTTACTTACTAATGTAGAGCTTGTGTTCATATTGGATGAATATGTAGACGCTTGGAGGAAATAATTTTATTATTATTCTATGATCTTTAGGCATCTAAGGCTCAGGATATTGAGGCAAAGTATTTAAGCATATCATGATACGTTTCGCCTGAGATCTGGTTAATAGATTAGTAATAAATTGGTACACAAAACAAATGAAACACTTAAAAACTATCACAAGCTAGTAGATCATTTAATCTGAATCACTTGAGTGTGAAATTTCAGTTTCATAAGACCCAGCTGCAGGAGCTGCTAGAAGGTTGATGACGTCTTCTGACAGTGAGCTCTCCTTGGCGATTTAATTTTTGATGCTGGATATTAGTGGACCAGAAAAAAATAAGCAGCATATGAAAAAAGGTCTTCACTCGTCACAACTCTGGACAGTTTTCTAGTGTTTCCTTCGCAGACTACCTTAAGATCTTTGTTCCTGGCTTCTTGAGCCTCCTCCGATAACTAGTCTATCGTAAGGAGAAAATTTTAAATAATTCTTAAATAAATATTTTGTGCATTAGACGGCGTGCAGAATCACAGATACAGCTGTACAAACAATTTGTCCATTTCCAATGCGTACTTGTCCGAACTGATGTCATGCACACGAGAGCGAGCTTGTAGAATCACGAAGAAACATTTTATGAGATGCTAGTAACATCTGCAGAACTGGTCGGACTTTTTGGCAAAATCTTCTGACAGTATCACTATGGTTCCACTTCCTAACGATTTTGGTTGATCCATGGGCTTCAGCCCCATTTCGTTTTGAAACCGCCTTTATATTTTTTTTCTTCTCACTTCTGACGGAGTCCGAGTACCTACCATGTTTCGGGGGAAGGTTGAATTCTTTAGGTATCAAGTCAGAACACTTCTTCAGAATCGGACCTTTGTTCCATTTAACCTGTTCCATCTGAGAGATTCTTCAGAGCAAAACGTTCTGCGAGTTTCAGCTATTTCCTGGGGTCACAGTGGCTCAGTTGGTAGAGCGCTCAACTCTGGTGATAGGGGTCGTCGGATGCCATGTGGGCTTTGTGGTGGACAAACACCGAGGTGCTCCCGTTTCCTCCCACTTTCTTCATGCCATCACTTCATCCCATCATCACCCATACGGCCTGAGCCAGCCTAAAGGCCTTAAATTCAAAAATCAATTCAGCTATTTCCTGATCCTCCGTTTTGTCTGCATTCTTCACCATGCGAAGTATATGTTCGGTAAGGCGTCCCAGATTTTCGCTGCTTTAAGGTCCTCTTTTCCATCTAGGATATTGAATAAATCTCGACAAGCGAACTTTTTTTGCCGAATTTACATCGACGCTCGAAAGAATAGTACGTAATTACCTTAAGTAGTATAACGAACCAATAATATTTAACAAAGTCACAACACAAATTAGCATACATGAAATGGTCTATGAAACACCACATTTTTTGAACAGTGAGCAAGCAGGGGCAGGTGGAGTTAATCTAGATAAATTTCGCACACATTTTGTAACTCGACAGGAAGTTTGGGTTTTAGGACAAATGTAGTAAGAAATGAAGTTGTACGCGTATTTTGAGTACAGGACGAATTCTATCCAACGTCACACAGATCTGTACTTTGAAACGAACAACGAACATTGAATAACTCGATGTGATCACACTTCTTTACATTTTTCTTTCCTCGCTTCTGAAAATTGTGCATCTTCCCATACATTTCAACTCATGTAAAAACGAGTTAGTACACATCCGCACTTTGGAGCCATGTATACACTATCATAGACCCCAAATAAGTTTTTCACATGGAAGACACGTTACTTTGTTCACTTAGCTATTATAGTATCATCGGTTTTGAGTATACACAGTTAACAAAATCAATTTTTAGCCAACTATTTCTTGATCTGACCCACTATGCAACGGTGAGCATGCTAACTATCTGTCTAACCGAGGACCCGAAATGTTACAGGATTCTAGTTTTCACAACTAAATTTCCTGACTTTTTCAATTACACACTGACGTACATACAACGGCTGAATTTTTTTGTCAGAACTGATTGCACTGTAAATTTTAAGGCTTCCCTTTTAACATTTTACAAACTTGAAAGAAGTAGGTGAATTATAGTAATAGTACTAAATATTTTTGTTTTAAGCACCTCGATTTGACCACTTTGTATTGTGAAAAGCAATACGCATGTATCTAAATAAATAATCCTATATTGCATTCGCTAGCAAAGAAGGTTTTTTTTTTCTCGTTAATACTTTTTACTGCCTTTCTCTGGAAAGCATCTTCAGGCGAACGATGTTTATCACATGGAAATGTGTTCTTTTGGTATGTGTATTTGAAATATGTAAATAAATGAGAAAGAGTACAGATACTTTAAAATAAAAAAAATAAAAGAGAGAGAGAGAGAGAGAGAGACTTTGTAAGATTTTTGAAGTTCACAGTCACCCAAATATTTTGGATTCCTGACTTTCAACTGTTTTACAAACGTTACCAAGTCATGACATTAGAACTAAACATATAAGGAACATTACTGAATTGTTTTGTTGACATCTTGATCGAAACGTGCGTGGATAGTAGGCCCTATTAGATTCATCTTCAAGATGTTTAACGAAGTTTACGTGGAATTTATTAATAATATAATGAACAAATATATGAATAAAAATGTTTAAAATTAGTGGGTTTTTTTATTATTAGTTTTACCATTACTTGACATAAATGAACTAGTAGTGTTCGTGATGGAAACTGGCTTGATGTTGCTCAGGATAGAATCCAATGGCAAAAGTTTGTTACTGCGGCGATGAACATGCGAGTTCGTAAGCCATAAAGTTAGTTATTAGTGTGACAAAGGTGACGACCGTATTGGTTTATAAACGTTGGTAGCTTTCCTTACAAGTAAATCTATCAATGCTTCAAATGGCTTTTTCGACCAAACTTGGCAGGGGGAGTAGTGTACATCAGGAAACCACCAGAAAACATGATTACAAGTGCATTCGTCCATAAAGACGGGCACAGTGGCCAAAAGGTTCATTCCTAAGAATGAGTACTTATAGTGTGATGTAAGTTGGAAAACACACGTTTATTTGTAAAATACTTGAAATGATGGAAAATACATACACATGAACGGATACCAGGTCAATGCGCCATCTTTTATAGGGTATGTTTGTCATGGCCGCCATCTTGAATCTTGCCCGGGTTTTTTTTTTTAATTTATTTATTTATGGGAAGAAGATCATGTAACATATCAGTCTAGGCTAGAATTTTACAAAAATACATGGATGAAGTCAGGTTTGTCATACATGTATTTTTGAAAGAGAGAAAGAGATGTGATATTAATATTCGTATTGATTGAAAAGTCTGGAAGTGATCTGTTCCTTTCTTGAAACAGTACAAGAAATGAAGACCCAATGCACAAGTAATGAGTATTGGTGACCACCTACCCAGTACTCATTTACTAGTACCGTTACGTTTTCATTTCTTACAATGTTTCAAGAACAACGGAGTATTTCCCGAATTTTCAATAAACGACACATACTAATGTAATATCTCATTAAATCTCTCAAAATACATCTATGGCAAAACTGACTTCACTTATATATGTCTTGAAAAATTCTAGCCCAGACTGATAAGTTACATGACCCCCCTTCCCATTAAAAAAATTAGAGCAAGATTCAAGATGGCGCCTATGAGAAACGTATCCTTTAAAAGATAGCGCATTGACTTGTCATCCAGTCATATGTATTTGTTCTTCATTATTTCACGTACTTTACAAAAAAAAAAAACGTATTTTCCGACTTACATTACACTATAAGTTACTCACTGTTATGAATGAAACTTTTGACTACTGCGCCCGTCTTTATGGACGAAAGCACTTGTAATCATGTTTTCTGGTGGCTCCCTGATCAGGGTTGGAAAAGCAAATGTTTTTCTTTAAAATAAAAAAACAAGACATATGTTTAAAACTTATTTGTTTTTTGTTTTTTTTTGTTTTAGAAACGCTTTTTATAGACTGCAAAAAAGTGTTTAAAACATTTTCTTAAAAATAAAAAATGGTAAGAGTTATAATAGGTACTCCATCTGCAGTAGCTTCTATAACGTTTCAATCGCGCTTCCGGTCTATTCATAAGCATTTACTAGAAATTGTTCGTTCTATTTTACTAAATTTGATGAAATTTGCTATTTATTAAAATTCAATGACAAAGCTATTTATTATATAAAAGGTAAAGAAAGGCCTGTGCAATGCGCTCGCGCCGTGAACGGCGCATGGGGGATGTGGAGGTAGCGATCCACGTATTCTCGACCAATGGCACGAAGTGAGGTGGGGCGGTCAGTCCCAAGCTCGGCATACTTAACCTCCCAAAGTGCCCAGGAATACCAAGAACACTATAGTACTCAATTTGATAGGAGGCTGAGTAGATCTCAGAGCGCCAGCCATGGGAACAATGAAGGAAAATTCTCCAGTGTCCTGGCCGGGATTTGAATTACACTTCTTGAAATGTTCTCTCGTTCGGGCAACAAGACCTGCCGTTTCCTTTTTACACAATCTACATTTGGCTTATACGGTTATTTTCGGAAGGATTAACTTTAATAGTGTGTCCAGATTAAATCCTATTGCTTTGTTTTCTTACAGCCTTACGAGGCAAATGATGGGATTATTTATGCATTCATTGCCACGTTGACTTCCTATAAATTCACCCTGACAAACATAAGGAATTAACTAAGAACATAAAGATTGAAGTTATTTGGTATAGTTTGTAATAAAATACTAATATACTTCAAGGGAACTGAAGAAATATTTTGAATTATAGGAATTGAAATTCCTAGAGATAAATACAACTTCCATGACACCTTTATTGTAAAACGAGAAACTATGAATTCTCGCAAAATTCCAAACAGAATAATTCTACTCAATTTGTGAATAAATCTTCCATATACATGTAAACTTACCATAGCATCAGATATATGAACAACGTCTTCTGCTGTACTATCCTCTTCCCAGGGTAAGTCACCCGTTGGATCTCTCATGAAATTTACCATTGACTGAACAGTTTCTCTTCTATCATAATCTTTGTGATAATCGCCATCCTTGTAATGCTTTAAAATATACGGATCGGGAGCAATTTTCAACTTCTTGCACATTTTCTTCGCTTCACTATCAAGAAGAAAATAGAAAACTGTTTTAGAAGTACAATATAGCATACCTTTATCTGTCTTTAAAACATTTCTACTACGCGTAAAATATTAGATCACATCACTTCACTTAACAGGAACAGCGGAACTCTAGAATGCCGCGATGACTAATCAGGGTGCTGCGAATTAAAATACACGGTTAGCCTAAAGAAAATAGACACTTTCAAAGCTTTACGAAAAGAAGAGTTTTAAAAGAATGGCTGAAATATTTACGTGGTTTGAAGAGTACATCCTGAAGTTTACATGGCTCCGTAACAAGTATTTTGTGTGTGAACCCATTGTAACAAGACGGATATTCAATCTGTCACTCACGCAGAAAGCCTGACCAGTGGCCATACTGCTAAACTTACGTCAAGGGCGACAAACTAAAAGTAGAGGTCCTACACTTGAAGACTTATTTTATAAAATAGTACTAAATGCTTTCTGATGTACGAGTAACAAACAATTTTCAATTTATACAGCATTTAATCTGTCTATTTCTTTTAGGCTAATCATTTTATAATCTATTCTACACTAATCTGGAAGCGATCGAGAATTCTCCAGACATGGAAAGCTGCTTAAAAATTAGCGATGGTTCAGGAAGTTGCTAGCACAGCGCAGGGAAATTTGTTATCCCTACAAAATATTCTTGCAAAATCAAAATGTTGAAGAACAAGGTGTGGGTAAGTGAAGTAACTAAAAACAAAACAAAAAAAAAATCTTTATCAAAATTTAACAAACATGGACTTTCCTATATCGCGATATTCTCTATGTAAATATTTATGGTCGCTTAAAAGTGAACAAGCCTCGAGTCAAAGGAAAAACGCTGTTAATCTGAAAACATCCACAAACAAGCTGACCATACCAAAGTCACAGTTTAAAATTTTCATTCACTTTGAACTTATTGACACTTAAAACGTTGACAAGAAACATTCTGGATCAATAAACTATATAACAAAACCCATCTCAGCACACACACACATATTTCGCATTTCCCTAACAACAACAACAACAAAAAAAAAAAAAAAAAAAAAAAATCATGTAGACCAATTTACGCTTACGAACTGAGCTGACACTTAAAGCTTTAACAGTCTGAATATTGAAAAAGAAAAACTTGGCTTGAACTCACAAGCAAGGTTTCCCAAGTGTTACACCAGGATTTGCTTGAAACTCCTGCAGTTGATAAAGGAACGAAAAGTAAGTCATAACGTATTTTTTTATATCGGCCAACTAGGGGGCTAAAGGGGGCAAAATCCTCCCATAAAGTGCGAACATAGGGCAACGCAACCTTCTAGCAAGGCCATAACTACCAACGCACACAGCGGCTTTGCTTGAAACTCCTGCAGTGGATAAAGGAACGAAAAGTAAGAGATATGTTTTTTTTTTTTTTTTTTTTTTGTATCGGCCTACGCGTGGGCTGAAGGGGTTGTGCGCTGGTAGTTCTGGCCTTGCTAAAAGGTGTCACATTGCCCTATGTTCGTAGTTTAGGGGGGCGTTTGCCCCTTTCAACCCTCACGTTGGCCTATATAAAAAAAAATACCTATGTCTTACTTTTCGTTCCTTTATCGACTGCAGGAATTTCAAGCAAATCCGGGTGTGACACTTGGGAAACCTTGCTTGTTAGTACATCGTAGTCTTATTTGGAAGTTCATTTCACTGAAGAATCTACTGATAATACTGATGAGCATAATCTGTATAAAGATCGTACTATACATTATGGATTGTTTTTTCAGTAACTCAAAGATCACTCTGAAACTTCTTCCATACTAATGATTTCAGTCAGAATCTTTAACTTTTCGTATTAATATTGAATCAAACCATTATTTTTAATCACTGAGGCAATTTAATTGGAAGTAAAAAATTGAACTTACGTAACTCACGATTACTCCTGAAACAAACAAATAAGCTGTTTTGACATAATATAAAAGATAAAAACTCTTATTGTACAAATTGTATTTTATTAAGATTCAATTCAATGTTGCTTCCCAATGAGCGTGTTTATTTCTAAACTGATTGTTAAGACATGTAAAGTTCAAGTATCAAAGTCATACAGTACTGCAGGAGTTCTCTCATACAGTATTAAAGAATTCGAAGAAGAGTTTGTCTACATCCTACCATAAAAGGAATCGAACCGATAATTGTTTCATGTACTTCTGAAGCGCCTGTTGTTGAACAGTTACGTTCTCTTTTCAGTACTTAAAATGATGTGATCTCTCAGCCATATTCCTATCTTTCACTAACTGATCCCTGAATCTGGACCTCGTGGTCCAGTGGTTAGCGTCGCAGACTTCGAATCAACAACTGTGAAGCACAATGTTCGAGTCTTGCTGCCGGGTATCCTGACCGAGGTTTCCATTTTTATTACCTATCTGAACGATGGTCGTAGACGCTACCTTGCTGTCTCTTTCCCACAAAGAATAATAGTCAAGGGACGTCATCGATCATACTTATCTGCCCAGCCCATAAATGCAAATTTAAAACCGTTCCTATCCTTCTATCATTTGTCACTTCTCGTTCCTTGAAGTCAATACTGGGATTTGGATAAATTAAGTTTTGTCCTTGAGAACTGGGCCATTCGTATACCTTCCACTGCTGAATATTACTTTTGACTACGTGCTCTTCACTTCTTCCCTCCACTGTGAATTGAAATGGATCTTCTGAATTACAGACGAATTTTGGAACAATAATTCTCAAGCACACAAATATGGACTTTACCGTGTCTCACACTCCTAAAAATGCGAGGAGACTAAATACGTGCAAATTTGAGATTGGACGCAACAAACTCAAAAGTCCAAATGAAGAAAGTTACGACATACCGAAAAACTATGCTACGTTTTTAAATATGATTCAGGAAACTTCTGTCACATGCCTCACGTGACAAATTATTACAGTTAACAATACCATTCCATACCACGTGATAACCAAGTAGGAACATCTGTTCATCTTCTGTAAACTCACCTTGAACTCAAAGCGAAGTTTATATTTGGTTAAAAGTAGTGTCTTTGCTGAATGTATTTAAGGTGACTGTGTAACTTAACTCTTTCTCTTCTTTACGATTGACTTAATTCGTTGAGAGTATTTTTAATCGGTAGTGCGATTAGCGTTGAACTCATGGCAGTCCTACCAGTTAGAGTTTGATTTTTTTTTTTTTTTTTAATAATTAGTTTGCTTGACTTATGTCCTAATTCTGCTATAGTACGCTTCCAAATCCTTTACATTATACACCTCTCAGTGCTTCACTGGCTTCTTCACAGATCCAAACTCGTACTCTTCACTCCTCTTAATATCGATGTTCAATATTCATTCTACTAAGCCGAATACCTTCTCAACAAGTACAAAATTGTGTTTATGAACAAGGAACGTTATTTGGACCCAACTGCCATTGGCAGGCGCTTACTTTTGCACAGCACATCATGTAATGAAAGTCAAATACCAACAATCAGAACAGCTGAACACCCGGATACATGGCAGCCAAACTGTTCAGAGGAATAATGCCCAAGAGTGCAACTTACGCCACCTGTTTCTTTGTGCATACTTCGACTCGATAATGCCTTAGGACCATTACTGTACTCTCTCAGTAGGATTTGGAAATGGCTACTCCAGTGTCAGCTGGTGGGTAGTAGCACTTCGGACGTGTGCCCGTTTGAAATCAATTTCTCAAACTCGTTGCCCTACGTTCGTGGATATGTTCCTTTATAATAACACTAATAGAGAATATACGGGAAACTGACTTGTTATCTTTTAATGCAAATTGGTATTTTTAACTTCCAAAAACAATGGAATACCTTTAGTTTTGGAGAAGAAAAACAACAAACAAGATTGTAGTAACCGATACAGCTCATATGACTGCAATAAAAACTGATAAAAATGAAATTGCCAAAAAAAAAGTGGATATGTGCCGTTTTGAAAGCTTGCTCCTCAAATATCTCCTTCAACCCCTTGCATTACAAGCTAGATTTTTCGTTATCTACTTAACTCTTACTCTCCACCCCACCCCATACCTAGCAATAAAGACGACGTCATCCGAATTCAGTAGCACTTACGGCAATGTGTCACATACAGAATGTTGCATTTACATCATTGGGACAGTTACTTTTACGCACAACCGCCTCTCCAGCTTCTGAATGTAAACAAGATCCCATGATTTACACTTGCAAGTTTCGTTGTAACGATTAATGAACTTCAAAAGCATAAGTTGTAGTATTTTCCTTAGAATCAATAAGCAATGTTTTGATGTTGGTTTTTCTCATGTACTTTCAACATTGCACTTCGTAAATTTCATCAACTTTCTTTTAACGTAAACATTGTTTCTAACAGACGTACAAAGCAAAATTTACAGAAAAATGTGATAATCTCTTAATCAATTATTATAGTCTTACAAACAAAATATGCGGAAGTGTGTGCAATAAAAGCTATTTAAGAATATTTTGTTCTTCCTTACAAAGGCATGTGCCACTTTTCTAGTTTCACTTTATAGCTTGTCTGCACATTTACAACTTAGATGCTTATTAAATAAATTCTTACCCGGAACAGTCAACTAAGACCATAGTTCCTTGTCCTTTAACTTGTTCGGCAGCTTCCTTAAAGGTGCGAATAACTGGCGCTGCTTGCTTAATGGAAATAGTAAAACACACCAAAACATTGTTCTTAGTCCGCAGAATCTTCTTAAACTCTTTTATATCTGCCACTTCCTCTACGACTGTCTTCTGCTGGCTCTGCTTTGTTAAATTACATGGAATTTCGCACAAAAACACCTGAAATGAATACAGAGTGCCACGCACTTATTATACATGCAACTCACTTCTCTACTTGTATGGAATAAATTACCACGACTATAATATTACATGTAAAATGACAATATGCGAACTGAGAGAATACATTAATATCGGTGATACTTCATCACGCTGTATCGATTACAACCAAAATTTGTCAAATGGACGGTATTACACTCAAGACTACAAACATATTCAAACTTTAACCTGAGTGGGGTTTCCATGGCAACGAGATTAATACACAAAATTTTCGCGCATTAGGTAAAAACGGTTAAACGGAGTTCAAGAAAACTTGGTATGACAATAGAGAACATCATTCTGAACATTTTCCCCATGTAAAATCTTACCCATTATTATACTTTCCATTGTACAGACTTGTTTATTAAATTAATGTACGCATTGCATGAAAGAACGGATCAACGAATTCCAAATAAACTATGGAAGGGGATGGGTTGTATTACCCTATAAGGATGCAACATGCCCAACTATGCATAAGCATTAAAAAAGACAATAACAATGATTATATTAACTACAAAGATATAGATTACAAGGCACGTCTCTTACATACTAACCCAGTAATATAGAATACGCAAATAGATGCCTGCATATGCTCACTCAATCACACTCACGAACCTGTATGTATATGTACCACTATTAGTGATCAGACAGTAGTGTCTGCAGATATTTACACGCAGAGTTTTCTTAGCGTTGGTACTTACAATATTGTAAGTTCGTTAAATGAAATTAGATATTTAGCAAATCTGTAGAATGGCTAGTAAGGTGAACTTCTTATAGAATCTGTGATGATGTTCACGAACCGTACAGTGAAAATTAATTCGCCCATTTGTTTTAAGCAACGGAGTAGAAAGAAGTTAGAATATTGCCTTTTATAACACTACATAATAAACTGTGAATACTTTTGATTCCTACAAATGATTTTGTACAAAGCTGAGAGTGTGCAATCGACACAGAGCACCAGTTTTAACCACTCCAGGTTCTCGATGTAAGGCAGTGATTCTCTCGGGTTAATCATATGACCTGACACGAACAGCTAGTGACTCAGTGTTGCGTGAGGTAAGCTTGTCTTTTTGCTTTTTTCAAAATAAATACTGAGTGAAATTATCTTAATTACTTTCGCCAGCAAAATCACAGTATGAGAAGTTTCGCGATACACTTAAACAATTCATATCATCTCAACAGGTGTGCCGCGGCTTGAGAATTACTGATGTAAGGTGTCACAAGTAATCTTACTACTTTCCTAACTGAATTCACATACACCACATCGCAGTAAAGTAAAAGATTAAATACCAGATTTTCAAAAAAGAGCTTTACAAATTATTAATGAAAGGAGTTTTTGGTTACAAGAAGTGTAAACCAGAATATACAGTCTTAAATATATGATCAACATGACCGCTTGAACCAAGGGTAAATTTGGAGATCTAGCTTTTACGAACGAAAAATTGTGAATACAACATAATTTATAAAAATGTTTGAAATCTTATTATAGCTGAATTTGGAAAGCACAGTATTAGAAATACGTGCTTACATGCTAAATTTTGTTCTCAAACCTTTACATGAATTACTTAATTCTACGTTTCTGTTACATCAAAAATTTACAATTTCCCCTCCCATTACTTTGATTCTTTTTCGTAACCTGACCTTAGCTATATGAAATACAATGGTTTCCTGAATTCAGTTAATTTTAATTTTACAAAATATACCTACGGTAGAATTCACGTTAAAAAATTACTAATCAAGCTAGTCTTACTTTGTTGGCAACTTGTCTTCTTATCCCAAGTCCGGCACCAGTCCGCTTTGTCTTTTTTCTCTCTCCTACCATGTGAAAACGCTTTTGCAAAACGTTGCCGCTTTTTTATTGTGTCTTGTGAAGTTCCTGTACACCTGTCTTAGTATTCTCCAATGTAAGAATTCTTTTTTCTACCTCTATATTCGAGATTTAAGTAACAACTTTTGTGACAGTCCGATTCATAAGACTACTTCTAGGGCTTTGAGAGTGAACATTTTTACAAACTCTCCAAGTAGGAATTTTATAAATACACTTAATTAAACTTACGTATCTTCTCTAGAGACTATACAAATTAAATGAATAGTGTAAACGAAGTGTAGCATTGAAATTGCTTCGCATCAATACAGTACAACATAATAGCGAACAGACTATTACAGTCACTTACCGAACTGAAGTTTAAATAAGTTCACAATCTAGAAGAAAAATGAATCTATTAAAACTATTAGGAAATCAATGTTTGATTAGCTACATAAAAAATGGAAAATATCACAGTCCAAACGCTAAGCAACATGGCCACACTCATGAATGGGTCATCCCATACGAAATCAATAGTCCCAAACCCATCCATCTGAGATTTTCATGAAATTTGAGAAGTATTGGAACAGTTACTATACCAATTTTTAGTCCTGCATGTATTTTGCTTTTAAAATTATTCAAGTTTATTTTACAGGGTATTAAAAATCCTACCTTTGGATAAAAAAAAAGAAGACAATATCGTCCTACTGTTTGTATCTTAAAAAAAGGTTATCTCCAAAAGTTACGGGCAAAAAAAAAAATAATTTAGTACTCTACGCTAAACTATAAAACAAATGAAAAAATCAAACTGGGACTGTGATGAATCAGAATGTATATATATCACTAATTGACTGGTAAAGGCTGGACTATCTGACTGGTACTTCTGCATGTGACTATATAGGTTTTGTTTTGTGATCAATCTTATCCATGATTTTTTTTTTTTTTAATTATCTTGCAGAATTGAGAATAATCTCAATCAAAGGCCAAGGAAAACAGCTTTCAACCGACACACGAAACAACGTATCACTCACCACTACTCAAGCGCACATAATTTGAAAAACGACCTTAAATAATGCATTATGTTATCACAAAACAAGAAAAAATAAAAATGTATATATTAATTCCTAGAATACCAAAGGGCAACACAAAGAACAGCTGAAGGCATGACGAAAGGATTTGAAGTTCAAATAAACAAAAAATGTTATGAATAACCACAGCTCTTGATTTATCTTAACAGTGGTGTGTAAGATATTCGACTCACCGCAAGAAACACGAAATTCGACCTTTTGGTGTTCTGACGTCAACCTTGGTAAAGATGCCTATCTTTTCCACAGTGAAAACGTCATATTCAATAGTATATATATAAATAAAGGCGAAGGCCCATGAGGATGTAGAGAACCTAGTGTAACCTTATTGGTATCTTCGATCACATTCAAAACTAATTCTAGCTACCTGTTACCTTCATAAATGCATTCAAGAAACCCTGTTATAACACTCAGCTTTCTGGTTCAAGTTGGTTTCTTGTCAGTGTTCCCCATTTTATTAATGAAGAATGTGAGAAGTCTTTTTGCTTGTGGCCCCTGCAGCAATTGCTTTTGCATACAACTTCATTAGCCTCTTACGGTATTACATAAGCTCCGCCTTCTACGTTGGAGAAAGCATCAGTATCAACCACCAGTACTCCTCCAAGTCATAACTACTAACCTTCTCTCTCCCCATACTAGAACACACTCCACATCACGGCTGCATCTATGAAGAAACCTTCCACGTAAGTAGGGCTCGAAATTAGCGGTGGTGCACTGGCCGATGCCCAGTAAAAATTTCCGAGGGCCAGGAATTCAAAAATGTCAGTGGTCCTGTGCTCTCTAAAGTTCCAATTAATAATCTGATTACTCTGTATTTAACGTTTAATCGAAGTGTTTTGTTTTTTCTGTTTTCAAAACAAAAAATAAAAATCGTGAAATCGCAGAATCATAGGAACTAATATATCATCTGATCAACACCTCTGCCGCACAAGTGCCAGACACAGGAAACATAACTCGTATGCAACGCGGATACACCGTCTTATCACTGAATCCATATTGTGTAATTATGACATTGCTCCGGCAGTATCCTTCTCTTTATAGACAAAGGTGAAAGAGACGGATGTCCCAATATTTTTCTCTACGGCCCCAGATTCACAGCGATTCTTTCGAAGAAGATATAAAGGTAAGGAAGAAAGTTCTGTCGCTTTTTCACCCATCACCTTCGAACATCGATATGTCACCAAAGAAGTACCTGGAAGATCAAAAATAGTCCCCATCAGCATCGACGACCTTCTGCCAACGTTCTGGAAGGCCATGGATTCCATCGCGGTAGAACTAGGTGGGCCGTGAAGCGAAGAAGGTATCAAGTGCATTTTGCACCTCTACTAGGGATCTGAACTGGCGTCCTCTAAGGTGATTGTCCAAGGGATGGAACAGGTGAAAATCGGATGGAGCAATGTCCGGGAAGTATGGCGGATGCAATAGTGTTCCCCATCCAAGGCGTAGAATGGTGTCCCGGGTCATCCTAGCCACGTGGGGCTTAGCGTTGTCCGGTAACAGGAGGACCCCTTTGCGATTCAGAAGTGCTGGCTCCAGAGTTTTGAGTTTTTCTTGAACACGGCTCAACTGCTGACAGTACACAGTTGCATTGATGCTCTGACCAGCTGGTAGCAGTTCCCGATGCACGATGCCACGAGCAGTCCACCAAACACACAGGAGAACCTTCTTCTGGTGCAGTGCTGGTTTCGACTGTTTTGGAACCGGTTCATGGGATACTAACCAATGATGACAGCGCCGTGGAGCTTCGTACAGGACCCACTTCTCATCACATGTCAACACCCTGTCCAGAAATGGCTCCTTCCTCAGACGAGACAGCAAAGAAACACAGATGTCTGCTCGCGTTGCCTTCTGGCCCAGAGTCAAATCATGTGGAACCCATCGACCCAACTTGTAGTGCTTCCCAAGTTGGAGGTGTTGCCGAATGGTTTCTCCACTCACACTGAATTGTAGTCCCATTTCCTCACATGTCTGGCCACTGTTCGCCTCAATTGCTGCCTGAAGATCTTCATTTGGTACCTGTGTTGGTCTTCCTGCACGTGGTGCGTCTTCGAGTGTTTCGTCACCGTCCTTAAACTTGGTAAACCACAGCTGCAGCTGCGTTTGATCCCAGTTTGAACTCGTACAGCATACACGACTTTATGACGCTCTGTGGAGGTCCCAAGTACACACTGTCCTTCCGCACGTTCACGGTGTAACGGAACTGCCACAGCCAGGTATTATGTTGGTTATACCAACACCAACAACTGACCTTCGCCTGATCTCCATTCGCATTCAACTCACGGTGTGAGAGCCAATTGAACACAGACCTCCACAAAAAGCGACAAAACTTTCTTGGTTCCCTTTATATTAAGTGTAATAAAAACAAAGTAAGTGTAATAAGTCAGACATCAGGCATTTCTATTTGTTAAGCACGAACTTGTTCGCTATGACATAGAAGTTTTACAGGGCTATAATTATTCTTTCCTATTTAGTATCCTATATATGCCTGTATCCTAAATGAATATAACAAAGTGGACTAAAAAATTACGTTAATAATAATTATTTGCTGATCTGAAAAAGGACCCATAAAGAAAAAAAATTCAGTTCATTTCGAGCTCTGTGTGTAAGCATCATGAAAATTCTCAATCCTGATTCATCCTCTCCGCCAACAACACAATTCCCTGGAGCCCAGTTCTTCTTCTTTTCTGGTGCTTCTATTTAAATTTCATTTCTTTAATCATAATTTCTATTCACTTTTATTTAATCATCGATTTTCTTTATTATTATTTCTCTTCATTTTATTATTAATAGGAAGATTTAGTTACCTCAAACCAAATACATTTCTCTCGTGTTTTAAGATATTCAAGATCAAAGACTAAGACCATAAAAGTCAGATTTAAGGTCGAAGTTCTATATTGTCCGTTTCATCCGAAGATAGGCTGGTTACATATAATTTGAAAACGTGTTTCCCTTAAAATAATATATATTTCAGCTTCCTACGCCAACTAAGGGCACATACAGCAAACTGAAAATAGCTACACGAGCTTAGAAATAGCAGTTTCTTTTCTTTTTTTTTTATTTATTTATATATATATATGTTACGGTGACTAAGTTCCATGAATTACACTCCCCAAATTTCATGAAATTCTGAGATGGTCGGGTTCAGAATTGCACTTAAATGTGTTGATTTGTCACAGAATGATCCTAGTGTTAAGAGATATAATAAAAAGGACTTTATAACTACTGCGTAGACATGATACGCAGCGAGGCCGTATAATTCAAATTATTTACGATGCACTTTTGAGCGTTTAGCACCTGTTACTTTTGTGAAACAAACCAATACAACATGTTAGATTTTCATATCCAACTGGATGTATCCCCAAACAACATATAAAAGAAAATAAGAAAAATAAGGTAGGACAGGATATGCACAGAAGTTTGCCATCATGAACGTTTGTAACAGAACGTACCTTGCAATAATTAACTCAAGCGGTTAAAAACAGATATTGCGACGATTTAATAAGACGTGTCTGTTGTGAAAGTTCTGCTATAAAAAATACACTCGCTCACGAACTCTATAGTTCATTGCCGCATTAACGAACGATTCAATCCTGGGTAAGATCAAGTCAGTTTTCATCACGAACCTCTCGAAGATCATCTCTTCCAATACAGTCATCCCAAGGATCTCTTTTCTTCTGGATTACCAACCACGATGGAATATAATCTTCGTTTTTCTCCCATCCGATCTACATGGCCTGCCCATCTTAGTCGTCGTGACTTCATTACCCTTACAACATCGGGTGAGTCGTACAGTCCGTAGATTTCTTCATTATGCAGTCTCCTCCACTCTCCGGTCATCTCGTCCCGTATATTTTTTTCAAAACTTTATTTTCAAATACACGTAATTTAAGTTCATCTGCCAGGGTCGTACTCTAACTCTCGCAACCATGAAGTATTACCGGCAGAATAACTGTTCACTATATTTTCAATTGCAACTTCCTTGATATTAATCGCGAGGTTAGGAGTTTCTGGACTGAACAGAAACATGTGTTGATCGATGCTAAGCGGCTTTTTATTTCTTCTGTGACCTCGTTTTTGCTTGTTACATATACTTTCCTAAGTATTTAACCTGATTACTTTCTCTAGGGACTCATTCTTAATTGTTATGTATCTATTTCCTTCATCCTCCATGTTTCGGCTTATCATGCATTTTGTTTTCTCTATCTTCACCGGTAGACCTATCTCATCGAAAACGTCTAGTACGACATCGATATTACTTGCATACATATAGTCCCCCTATTAAATCTACATTATCCGCGTATACGAACGGTTAGTTCAAACCATTTGATATCACTCCCTTTTCGTCCTGTTTTATATTTAGAAGCCCATATCCTAATGCAAAGTAAAATAGTAGTTGATAATAAGGCATCGTCTTGTTTTAATCCGTTGCGAATCTCGAAACTATCTGAAATATTATTACCTATCCGTACCCTGCTTATGGTACGGTGACCATTCGTCCTCGAAATACCACTTTCGTCCCTGATTGTTTCTGTTCCCGGCTTCCAACAAATTTAAAATAATAATAATGTCTAAATCCGCAAGAAATATGTTGCCAGCAAAACCAAGTTCCACGAAGAAAAACATATGCCTGATAACTACAGGCCTCTAAATCTCAAAGGCAATAATATTCCCCAAAATATCCTAAAAATGGTTATTGAAATATTGCTTTTGGGAAACAATCCCTGCTCATGCCATGTCGGCTTCGTGGTGGACAAATACCATGTGTGGGAGTTATCTCGGGGTTCTAGTTTCCTCGCGCTTTCTTCATTCAACCAATCCAGCCACCATTCATATGACCTGACCAAAGTTGCCTAAAAACCTTAAATAAAATTCAAATTGCTGTGAAACAATGCCTCTTTAGAGAGATTCTCTCATGAACTACATATCAGTGGAGGAAAAAGAACACATGTAAATCGAGTTCATTCAGGCAATTGTGGTGGTAAAGACAAATTGTACTTGTCCCCGAAGAGAGCTTGGAGAAAATAAGTCACTTTAGCTTATGGGGTCGTTAAGATCGTTACAAAGTTTTTCGAACAAAATTGTAACTTGTGTTACAGAATCGCACAAATGAATAATTACTGCTGCTTAGTTCTCACGTTGGTTTTTGGCCATCTCTTACTTTTTTGGATGGTATTCCATTTCACCACCACTAGTTATGACGGAAGAAGACAAGAGGGACGAATTGCCTAGCGAGAAGGAAATATATTTGTTCAATGTCTAAAATGTTGGCAGCGTGTATGCGAACCATTTTTAGCATAATGAATAAATAAATCTTCAAACATTCGTGAAGTAGTTTTTAAGTTCACAATTGTTTTGTAGAAATGAAAGAAAAAGTAACACGCATTGCTTTTTTAAAGTAACTAGTTAGTTTTGTTCCTGAGTAACTTTTAAAACAACTACGTTATTTCCCTATGGAAGTAACTCTAACGGTAACTTCTTACACAGTAACTTTCCAATCATTGTCACTATTCCCTTGTATCTGTAAGCCTCGCTCCATGGGTGTTCAGTTATTTTGGAGTTACTATAGGATTTCCTTTGGGTGATTTCTCATGTTTCTCTATTCTCATAAGCAGAGGTTGTCCTCTATGTGTGTTCTTAAATACTCACAAAGTGTACAGTTCATGGAGATTTTGCTGTAGTATGATTTAGTTCTCGGTTTTGCTGTGGTGCTAAGTGATTGAGTGTTCTTCCACTTCTGAACGTGGTTCGCACTTGCAACTATACACCTATTCTGCTTATCATTTCTGACAGCCCAGGTACTTATCCGTTAGATGGTTTTTATGATATATTGTGGGTATTTGTCTGTTGTGACCGGGGCCGTAGCTCGTTTCCGTTGGCTAACCAGATCGACTTGACTTCGCTTACTTGGCAGTGATTGGAAAGTAACGTAACATTTCCGAATAAAATTGTAAACGGAACTTGTTTTGTTGGCAATTTCGCAAAGTAACAAAATCACGCAAGCAAGCCTTTACTAGAATAGAGCTTAATTTCTCATACCGATGATGTCACAGTGCAAGAAAACCGATCGGTGGTAATTAATAATACAAGATAAAATGGCAGCAAGTTACAGAAAAAAAAAACGTGAAGTAAAAGCACTACTGCCAACCAACGCTGAGGACTCGGAAGCAATTAATGCCTTGCTGGAGTATGAGTCGTCAAAAACATACAGACTCCGACTCCTGCTAAATGGAAATTGTAACAGATTTCGTTAAAAATTAAAATTTCCCATCGGATTATCCCTGGATTCTGAGTTAATCCTTGTTTAACGAGTTTAATCCATATATGAAGAAGACCTCTCGCGAGGAAGTTGTATGCTTGTAGCGGTTAGTTGTTGACTTATTGTGGATAATAAAATGCAATTATATATTTCCAATTTCAAAGATACTGAATCGTTTAAATCATTTTAGTTTATATTAATCCCAATCCAAAACTAAAGCTTTACAATCTTCAAGTACATTTACATCCGTACCCGCCGTAAACTTTAAAACAATAGATTCCTTTAAAATTATGAATTTTATTTTTTAAGGCCTTTAGGCAACTTTGGCTCAAGCCGAATGGGTGTAAGAATTGGTGGAATGATAAAAGTGGAAGGAAACGAAAGAACTCTTAGAAAACCCACGAACGGAGTGCTTGTCCACCACAGAGCACACATGGTATGAGCCGGGATCGATCCGAAGACCCCAAGCACCAGAGATGAGCACTCTACTTTTCAATAAAACAAGTCCGTGTAACTTTTTCACTTCTTCACCACTAAATATCTCGGGAGTGTACGAAGTTAAGGTTAAAATGGTTAGTCCAGTTTCCATAGTATAGAATCAAGGTTGACTCATTTCAATGAAAGTAATTTAAGTCAAAAATATTTTAAAAGAAGAAATTAAATGCTGTATTTTAATCATTCAGTGGTTTGAATCATATGTAAGGTTGAAATTTACCTTTTAGTCCTTATGTGACGAAAGGCTCTTATAATATAAACTAAAACCAAAGTGATCGACTTAGAATTTTAACAAACTATTTGATTGGCGAAATTTTAGAAGAGACCGTAGGAACTTAATTCGAATTATAATTTTACAGTTTGTATTACAAATAGGCTATGTTTATTTTTGTAATACATATGAAAACGAACAAACAGGAAACAGAAAATCCAGTTTTTGTTTACAAAACAAAAAATGTTGCGTAGCATTGCCTGCTTTGCGTAATTGTATAAAATTATTTGATTTCTTCACAAACTGCTTAAAAGCAATTTATACTCAACGGAAATATAAAATTTACTTACGCGTATGCTGAAGGTGAAATGCAAAGCTGCGTATCCACTATTGACTGCATTAAAAAGCTCTCATTGAATTATCTAACTAGTAAGACCTATAAGCAACATTGGATCAGACCGAACGGATGATGGGAGAATTGGTGGAATGAAGAAAATGGAGGGCGACGAGAGAACCCTGAGAAAACCAACGCCAACGCACATGGTTCTCGTTCACCACAAAACCCACATGACAGAAGCCGGGATCGAATCGGGAACCCCGCGAGCCAGAGGTGAACGCTCTATCATTGAACGAACGAGGCTCCGAAAGAGCTCTCATACTTTATGGGATATTGTCATGGGGTGTTCCCAAAGTGATAGTATAATTTTGAGGGTTGAAAACTAAGTGAAATGAACTAAAATCTATCTCAATAAACTTAAACCCGAGAATATTTCGATACGAAGATGTAGCCTGGAGAAAAGAGACAATTGCGATTATAAAGTTTTAAATTGCTTAGTAAGAAAGACACAGACGTCACTTTAAACTTTCCTACACGTTAACTTTCTTTTTTAAATATACCATAAGCAAGTAACGCCATATCTTCCTTCCTTTTCAAAATTATTACAAGTTGTTGTCATTGCCTATTTTCCGTCGCAAACAGCACATATTTGTGAATCTTACTATAGTTTTTACTGTTTAAGGTATTTAAAAAAGGAAAAACTCACTTAGATTTATCAGTGCCGCAAGTTATTTACTGTAAATATTTTTTTTTATTTAAATTTTAAAAATTCAACAAAAATGTTTTTTTAAACGATCTTTTTCAACCCTGTATAGAAACCAAGCAAAGTTCACGTTCTGCGACCTTATATTCTTTTTAAAGAGAAACTTAACAAATTTAATCTACATATATTAAATTAGCAGTTGAAAGAATGTTTTGAAAGTCTTTCCAATCACGTTTTGGAAAAAGAATGAACAAATTTCGAGTAAAAAGCGCAATTCTCCGTCATGTTCTGTTTTTTTTTTTTTTATTCATGTTGATCTCAAACCGTGTTTAAGGCAACAATAGTAGTTACTCCCTGTATTTTATAGTATACAATGCAATTGGAATAATTTGATATTCATTGTTTTTGGAGTAAAATCATGTGATGATCTAAGTGGAAGGAAATATTCTATACCCTTTTCTATTGTGTACTTTGACTCACATCATGCCCTGATTTTGAAGCAGATACATTTGACACCAGAAAAATAATTAAAATCACGATATTCTAACTGCTCTCTATACTACGAAGAAGAGGCATAACTATTATTATGGAGACTTAAAACACAGGTTTACTGTGCTTATGGATCGTCAGAAATTCCACAATGTGCCCTACTTTTCACAATTTGCACGCACTGTAGTACCTATCATGGCTATAGGAAGCAAAACGTAGTGGTATTTTAAGGCATTGACAGTACTCCATGCCATCAGTTGCTAATATAAAGAATTACCCTGCCGTATGCCGTACAAACATTCCAAAAAGTACTACGAAAAGCCATTTTGTTAACGTTGATCGTACAAACATGCCGGCATATGAAGGATTACAAATGGCGTCACTTCGTGTTACCAATGACAAGTATTTTGCTATTTTAAAAAAAAATCACAAACACAATGTTAAGAAAGCGAAGATCAGCTAGTAGTGTTAAGATCTCTTTCATTATAAGGATTCACATGACGTTTCAACACTTACTCCATGTGCCTGCCCTAAACGCGGAAGTAAAGGAAGTGACTCAAAAGTGTGTTCTATTTAATTTCAAAGTTAACACACGTTGCAAACATTAATTTCTCCTGTAACTTTTAAACTTCTTGGCTGCCATACTCGGAAACTCGAAAACAAAACGTGCTCAATGAAACCATATAGGGTGGACCTGATATTTGTATTACTTTAGCTCACGTCGGGCCTGATTTTTTCAAGCGAAATAAGGTCACAGATTCATAAATCGGAATCATGATAATGTTATGTCATAGTGCTATGTTTATTTCAATAGCAACATTCACGTTTAGCTGAAAAACTAATGGACAGTACGTCGAGTAAGTGATAGTGAAGAACGACGGGTTAGAAAAACCAGGTTACCGGTATTTAAATATTTTCATTATACGCGATGCACATCACCTCTAACGGTAATCACTTGTGACTGCTTCATTTATGGTTCTATATAGAATCCCTGATGTATAATAAAAAGAGGCCTAGTTATCCATACCTATGACTTTTTTCCTTTTACCATTTATAAATCTGCACCTATCCTACACATAGCGTACAAGAGTGGCTTCTTACCCAAGTTTTCAGGGAGTGGGTGGTTACTAGATTAAATATTTTGCACGATTGTGTTGAGGAAAGTTAAAAAAAATGTACTCTCATATTGCAACACAACAAGCTTTAACCCATTTTCTAACAACAAAGCTATCCCATAAAAGGCTCCTAAATACGTCCATCAATTTGGACAATTACCGGTAAGAATAAATGAACTATTTCTTCCTTAATTACCAATTCTCCCTTTATATACGCTCTAATAACTACGGTATTTTTTAAGCTCGTCATAATGTTCTCCGTTGACCTGCTCTGAGTACAAAGAACAATTTTATACTGAAAACGTGTACTGTTTATCTGTTACTAGTGAAAGGCAAGAGTGCATATGAAACTCAGAATTTAAGATACTTACAGAAAACATGATATGAAAGGAAATATCAAGAACAGGAAAACTTCCTTCATTAAAAGAAATATTCCATAAACATTAATATAGTATCAACATTCAGAAAAACGGGGGGGGGGGGGCTTGTCGGCTCTTGCTCATTCCATATATCGATATTTCTTCATGCATTAGAAGTACTAAAATTGAGTGAACATGGAATTTACTTACAGCAATGAAAAAGATGAGACTCCAATGAACTTTTTCATTCATAACATAGACCATCCTAAGATACTACTACTTCCCTTGGTGTGACAAATTTCTTGTGCTACTATCCTGCTCCCCGCCTTCTTTCTTGTTACCAGATTCTTCAAAACCGTAGAATTTCACAATCCTCGCACTGCGCTCCCACACATTGCCGACGACATTTCGTTCTCGCAGGAGTATTAATCCAAATGGGGAAAGTGATTAATGTATAAAAAGAGATATATCTAACAGGATTTTTTCTAACCAATCGTAATGTAAAAATGTTCAAAATGTGCATATATACATAAAAAATAACATAACCTTACATTTCTAACCTAATTTAACCCAACAAGGAATAATACTGCAGCGAGAAGGTGCGACGACGACAGCGCCATGCACACAGAACACATGTTAAATTAAGCACTTATTTTCAAGCCCACTTGCATTGCTTGCTTTGCATGCGATTTGGATGAATAGGCAATTGAAACACGTGTTACAACACGTAATAAAACTACACCACGTGTTTCACTTGGTTACTCACTGTAATCGCAAGCAAATCAAGCGGGATTGAAAATGAGCCCTTAGACAGTACTTCCGTGCCCTTGATCTCGGTATATTTATTTATTAACCGTCTAGAGTCTAGACGTCAGGTATGTGCAACTTCGTACAGGGCAGGGCGAGGCGTAACTGAAAAGCTAAGGGCTGGTTTTCATGAAATCTTTCATGTTGCGTGCTTTGCTTGCGATTTTTGTGAATAGCCCATTGAAACATGTGTTACATTTACCTTACAATAAAAGACACAGTAAAACACGTGTTTCAATTGGAAATTCAACCAAATAGCAAGCAACGCAAGCTTTCTTGAAAATCTGTCCTAATGAAGCGCTGGTCGTTTTTTATATTCTACAGAAAAGAATAAAATTATCCGAAAATATTTTATAACCTCATATAAAAGAGCACTTCAGAAACACTTATGAGAAAATAGTATGAAATGAAATTTATTTATTGAGTTTTCTTTTAGCAATGTGTTCATGAGAGCTAGAAGCACGTAAGTCACAAATCCTTCTTTTCGAGGGGAAAAAGAAAATACTACTTCCTTTCACATAGAAACTAAATGAACAAAATAAACTACAGACATAATAACATTATCAACATGTATGCAACAAGAATCGAACAACCATTATTTGCAACCTTCCGAAAGCTGTACAAAACTGGATTTATCCCTTTTTGGCAAAGATTGGACTTACGCGTTTCTAACTCCCTGGTACGGAGTTATTACATTAGTTAGCATGTACTATACATACATATTTAGCAGCAGCATTCTCTACTGTCCTTGTAACTGACCCTGTTGTGTCTGTAAATTGCTCAACATCGCGACATCGCCCATAGTCAAAGGAAATTTGTTTTATTTTTTTCTTCATTTTTCTTTATACTTTTTGATTGAACATTAATTGATTGACCGACCTCCCCGGGCCAAATACGGTTCGCGGGCCGTAGATTACATATGCCTAAGATATACATGGTGATATTGTATTGCGTTCCCAAACTTTGAATATGAAGAAAACGCTATAGTCACGGGAGGTGGAACACCGAGGCACCGTAGCTCAATGGCGTAGGCGTAGCATTCGAGAGGTCTTGGGTTCGATCCCAGTTTCCGACCATCCTGACGGAGGTTTTTGTTCAGTCACACCAGTCAAATGCCGAGATGGCACCTTTAACATAACTTTTCCCTCCCCTATCACGGCCTGAGCCTTACATACCTAAAGGACATAAATAAATTTCAAATGAACGGGAGTGGAACAGTTTACGCCGCGTTTCGAAACTTCAAGCTGTCGAAATAGTGGGACAATAATTTTTAGAATTTCATATGTTCTGCACAACGATCTAGCGTGCTATCATCAAAGACTACAAACTTGCATCATCCAAAAATGCATATTCCGAAATTGTACAGTGGATGCGAAAGGGGTTCCCCAAAGGAAGTAGGAAGTTCTCAGAAATTCTCTAAAATAAATCTAGGTTGAATATTACAACTTTACAGAAGGTGACAATAATTTATGCCGAAAGAAGAAAGTAAAATATACACGCCAGCAAAAAAAAAAAAAAAACCTTGAGCCGAAAGGTCAAATTTGAAACCCAAAGGTCAAAATTTATAGCCCACTCAAGATATCTCACATCGAACCAATCTTACCGTCCTTCTCAAATTCGAACTGTATTAATATTTAGTCACTTTGATGATATGCTCACAGTATTTCGAAATTTCCTGTCTAAACAAAAAATTATCTCGAGAAAGTTCAAACTTGAAAACTCAGGAACAAAAAAAAACCTGTCTAGACAAGTTGTTCGATTCCAGACTTTAGTAAAATCTAATCACCTTGATGATATGCCGACAGCTGCTCGAAATAACTGGAGTCGAAAGGTCAAATTTTAAACTTGAAGGACAAACAAAGTCAAACTTGGACACAAAAAAATAATCTAGACAAGTACGGTATTTCAAAATCAACGTTACCTCACCCTCCGTTTCAAAATTAAAATGGAACCGGAAACATAAATTTGAACAACAGTAACCCTTTGTTCCAATTAAAAAAGGGGGAAAATGAAGATCAATAGAAAATTTCGAATGACCTGTGACCCTGAAAGTTTGGAATGTAAACATCATTTCGAAAGTTTTCGTACCTAATAACCCTGAAAATTGGATCAAGGCTGGGTCCATGGAGACTGTTCCCAAACTTGAAAAAAAAAAAGTGATATTAAAAAAAACTATTAAATAAACTGGATGAATCCGGATAGTGGAAACAGCGCCTCCTCTCAAATTGAACGTTATCAAAATTTAGACATTTTGATGGTATGCTGACATTTGCTCGTATTCGAAGATATTCAAAACCAGTCAGAAAGCCTCCACCAAGAATCCAGACCCAATAACCCGCGATTTGAACGTTAAGGTCACGAACTTCGAGTCTGTTTCGAAACTTGAAAAAAAGTTGATATGAACAAAAGATAACATAAACTGGATGAATCCGGAAAACGTAAACATTGCCTCTCTTGTTATTCGAACATTATAAAAAATTAGATACTTTGATGTGAGGCCGACACATGGATATATTCGAAGATATTTGATTCCTGTTGGATTATCCATTGACAAGCTGTACCCACTAACCCGCAAAGTTGTACGTTAAGGTCAGGAACTTACAGTCTGTTTTGAAAATAATAGAAAATAACCTCGAAGATACAGTATAAAGAAGGTTAGAAATCACGTCTCTTGAAACATACATTTGATATATTTAAAATATTAATCCTAAGAACGGAGAGTCTGTTTGAAAAGTAAAAAAAAGAATAGTACAAAACATTAATGAAGTCTACATTGGATATATGAATGTCTTATAATATTAAGCGAGAGAGAGATCGAGAAAGAGAGAGAGAGAGATTTGTGGATAAGTTACTATGCTTGCTACCTTCTAACAAAAGTTTTGAATTCGATGCTTGGTGGGGAACACAAGTGATTTAAAACTAAATGCAAAATAAGCAATAAGCAATAAATGCAAAATAAAACTAATGCAATAAATATTGTTGGCATTCAATGGAAGGTACCAATAGTCCATCTTGGTCAGGGACATGTCTCTAGCATCGATCATCACTTGCTAAGGAAGGAGTTGCGGATTCGATTCCTGATAACAACACAATTGATTTGGAATGAAATGTAAAATGATCGTAGAGACCCTTATCTTTCGATGGAAGGCGACAACTGATTCATGTTGGTTAGAGACATACCTTGAGGATTTGGTTTTGCCAACAATCTTTTAAACAGGAAGTTCTGACTTTGAGTCGCACTGGAGATCCGAGTTGAGGATAAAGTGTACTTACCTCCAATTTACCTTGTCCATGTATCTTTGGCATGGATGTTTCTTTGGTAGGATAGTCATTTAAATATTAACGGTGCCTAATTAAAATTTATTACAGAAAATATGTATAAAGGAAATGATTTGATTCACCTACACACTTAATATACTAAATCTACAACCCAACCTTACGGTATAATGTCTAAACCAAAGCGCATAGAAACAAAAGGATATGAGATTCGACCTCACTAACTCCCACTAAACTAATAGTTTCTTTTACCCAGCGATTTTATAGATCGATTGGTCTATACTACTCGAAAACAGAACGAATTAGGTCTTGCCTTTGGACAAAGCATTTATTTAAAGATTCGATAAAATGCTTTCAGTTCTAATGACCACTAAATATAGAAAAGACGGATGAGATTACACCCACTACTTGTTTAATAGGTAAACTTACAACCTAAACGTATGGTATTGTACAGGTACAACAGATCCGCTAGAGATTCCATAGATGCAAAGATTACATAAAAGACTTTTTAACCCTAGAAAGACCAAGGGGGATCAATTTTGCCCGCGAGTCCTTTTTTATTTAATTTTTATACATTAAAATGTTATCCGGATTCTCATTTTTCTGTTATTGTTACTTTTGATGAAAAGTTAATTTTTGTTTATTTCCACCTAAAATATTGCGTTTTTATAAAAAAAAATTCATGTTGCGCGGGCTGATTTGACCCCTCCCCCTTGGTCATAGGTGCTATCCATCCTTTATTTTTTACAAAATTTCTTTCGTTTGATTTTTATGTCCAAAATTTAATTCTTTTTAAAATATTACATTTTTCGTTTATATAAACACTTAGGCTTACATAGACCTTGTCGAGTGTTAGTTATAATACGGTTTTTCTTCTTACTAGAATGCATGACATATAACATGTATGCAGTTATTACCGAGAAATTTATATATATATATATATATATATATATATATATATATATATATATACTCGGAGGCACTCATTACTCGGAGGACGGAATGCAGCTGGCAACGGCAGCGGTCAGTCCTGCAGGAAGTCAGAGGGTCAAAATGCCCGGGTTTGGACTGTAGACTGCCAGGACACCGACACGGCAATTCGAACGGGCCTATACGTGGCGACCCTCAACTGTAAGTCACTTGCAGGAGAGGACAAATTAGAAGAACTGCAGAATGAACTTAAGAGGATTAAGTGGGACATCATAGGACTATCAGAAGTGTGGAGGAAGAATGAAGAAGTTGGAACTACCGTCAGGGCACACGTTCTACTACAAAGGAACAGAAACTGGAAAAGCGACAGGCGTTTATAATTAATAAAGACCTGAAGTCACGAATCACAGAAATTGAAGGAATTTCAGATAGAATCGCACGGGTAGTAATAAAAATTAACAAGAGATACAGTATGGAAATTATACAAGTGTACGCTCCAACAACCTCGCACCCGGAGGAGGAAGTCGAAGACCTATACGAGGAGATTCAGAAGATTTTGGATAGTAGCAAATCGCATTACAAAATTGTAATGGGAGACTTCAATGCGAAAGTAGGAACCAAGCAGAGCAGTGACACGAAAGTGGGAAACTTTGGACTTGGCAAAAGAAACAAGAGAGGAGAGAAGTTAGTGGAATTCTCAGAAGCCAACAGACTGTTCATTTCCAATACATTTTTCAAGAAACCGCCCCAGAGGAAGTGGACATGGAAAGGCCCAAATGGGACCAAAAACGAAATAGACTACGTTCTATCAAATAACAGGGCAATTGTGCAAGACGTGTCTGTTCTAAACAGTTTCAAAATCTCGAGTGATCATAGGATGGTGAGATGTAAGCTGAAACTAAATACTAGACTAGAAAGAAAGAAGCTTATCAGAGGAAAACCGTCAGTTTTAGATCTGGAAAATCTTGGAAAACACAGACAGACATTCGAGATAGAACTAAGCAACAGATTCAGCGCCTTGGAAGAGTTAGAGGATGAAGAAGACATCGATAGCAGAAATAAAATACTGACTGAGATAATAAGAAAAACAGCCAAGGAGATAGCAGGTACCAGAA
>JAGDQP010005345.1:0-23270 GCA_022664845.1 Lepisma saccharinum
TTTTTTTTATTTTGGACACTGATAATGTTAAATTACTTTTGTGTTAGAAATAAACAATGTATATAAGTAATATAAGTAGCAGTAGAAACTATTAACAGTAATAAAGTTATTCCTCTAAAATTTCTCTATTATTATTAACAGAAGTTGATTATAGCAAGTCAAACTGTTTGACATAGTTTTGAAAATAGTAATCGATTGTATGGACATTACTTTAAGATTTTAATTTTACCCATTATAAATATATAGTATTAATCCAAGTACTGTAATTAAACCGTTTTCTCGGAGTTCATATTTATAACCCTTCTATTTATAACACATTTTGTCTTCGTTTCTTTTTCTTGAGAGGGCGCATTGTATTTCTATTGAGTGGATAAAGTGTATCCCTCATTACTAATCAAGTGAAGCTCCGTGTCAACTTCTCGGTGTAAAAGTATTTCCCTTGACCGTTAATTAATCCAATGATGAGTATATTAGAATAGCGATTCTCAAAGCGCGCTCCTGGGTGCTCTGAGACTCTTCAAAGGCTTCCTTAAGAGACCTTTTATGCAAACGCTGCGGCTTGAAATCAGGCAACAACCACTTTATTTTGGTACATCTTTTTGTCACTTACGACACGTCGCGAGAAAAAGATGCGATCGGCAGTGTTGCCAGTGCCTTCTATACATGCGAGAAGTGAAAAAGATTTATCCGTGCGTACTTTATTCTTTCGGAATTCTCTAGTCCCCTTTAGCACCGGCCCTGTTTAGATACCGCTGTTAGTAATTTATAAGGATTTCAGAATTATTTTGGTGTAACCTAGAGTGAACAGATTTTTGAAACACAAAAATGGGACAAGTTATAAAGTTTAACATTAAAAACGGGGAAACAACAGGACACTTAAATTAATAATTGTTTCTACTACCAACTACAAGCAAATCCTGAGAAACTCAGTAAAAAAATTTCTTTAATTTTTATTAAAAAGATATAAAGAATATAAATCAGGAAAGAATAATACTATTTCAAATGTTGTAAGTCAACTTCCCCATTTGTTGATATGGGAATTTGCGAAAGGAATGAAACTGAATGTCATTTTACATCGCAATAAATGCTTTACTTGCATAAAATAGCTTCGGGTTTAGATAGGATGAAGACACTAAACCCTATACCCGCCCCGGGCGCTGAAATCCTTAACTACAGCTCTGTGTTGACATGATGATAATGGGTGTTCTGCCTGAAGGCAGTTCTAAGGTCCCAGAACCAGATGAACCGATCGGATGAACATGACGTTCTAAGAACGGGACTTACAGTTTAGCGTAGAAGCTGAAATTCAGCATGAAAATTCGTGAGCAGGTTGGAATTACGGAAAAATAAAGAGACGCAATCATCCCATTAAATAAGTACCCCAGCAACACCCCTCAATGCACATTCCGATGGTCTAGAAAGCTGAAGTTCGTAAAAAATATTTGTCACACGGGCGTCGGCAGGATTTTCCCCAAGGCTGAGCAGTAAGTACACACACACACACACACACACATCAAAGGCGGATACAGGATTTCGTGAGGAGGAGGCTGTGGTAAAATTTTCGATATTTTCCCGTTGAGTGAATTTGTTAGTTTAAATTATATTTCGCCTCATATTGCTAGGTTTTATCATGGAATATAACACGGATAGCAACAAAAATTTATATTTATAGATAAATTAGATGTGGATTAGATTTGTCCAGAAACAAATTGAAACTTTTTTGAGATAAGTTGTTGAAATGCTGCTATAAGAAATGAAGCATTTTATCTTGAGAGGCTGCACGCTCTATCTCTGGACCCGTCCCTGCCTTCTTTACGCCTATGATTTCCGCTTCAGCTCAGAAATAATTATGAAGAAAAGTCCCGCCTCGGGCATGAATGTGATTTTTAACTGTGTTGTCCGTAGATAGGAAAAATAGATTGAAAGAGTTGTAAGAGTTAAATCAGTTGTGTGGCGCATTCGGTTAGGTTGCGTTTCATCCCTTTTTTTTAAAAAAAAGGAAGTAGTCCAGGCAGTAACGACTTGCACTTTGAATTGGCAATGGGTAGTTACGTGGGTTCGAATCCCACGACTGACTATTCTGACAGAGATTTTGCAAAGTTGTCCTCTGTTCTACCAGGCGGATGCCGGGATGGCACCTAGTCGATTCCCCTCTCATTCTCTACATTCTACATACCCCACCCGGCTTGAGTCAAAGATTCCAAAAGGCCATAAATAAATTCAAATTGAAATTCTATCGAAGTTATGAACACGCCTGCCGGTGACAGGCTTAAAAAGTAGTAGTATAAGCTCTTTTTATTCTTGATGTTATTCTCTGATTCTTTTGTCATCAAGTCAATCAGCAAACATCGATAAATCAGCTTTTCCATGGTATTATATTTCTTCATCAGGTCTTCTGGAATCTAACTTTTAAGCATGAACTATAAATGTGGAAACTAACTTTGGATTTGAGTTGTGGATATTGTGGAAGAAAGGTGTGTTCCTTTTCGAGCTCTGCTTGGAAGCCCGGCAGAGTAGGAAAAAACTAAAAGTTAGTGGAGTGTGGTATATCGTTGTAAAGATAAAACTAAGTACTTCAATATATTGTATTTATTTTTCAAGTCCATTAATTATTGAAAAAGTTATTTACAAAAACAATAGAAGTTACTTCCATGTTTTCAGTGAAAATGCATTCTTAATACGTGAAAAGTAAAGGTAAAAACAGAAACGTGAGCATTCCTCGGCTGTTGAGCGAACAGGCAGGAAGAAGTGTACACTTTTGATTATATGTATATATATTATGATCGCATAAGCCTTGTAAAATCTGGAAAATTATATTTTATTTATTGTGCATTAAATTTCTACAATTTAAAGTAATGTAAGACAGAAACCTCTTATTATATTTAATGAAAAATAAGGAAGTATGTACAAATAGGAAATAAAGACAGCAAACACGAGCAAGACTAATAGTTCGGCATTTCTTAAACCATACGACAATGGAATATTGCTGAACTAGTGGACGACATGAGGTGACTGCCCGAAAGTCTGTGACGTAAAGGATGACGTTTATGAATCGAGACTCCTTAGTCTCATGCCACTGACCAGTGTATTTTCTAAATTGTTTGTCATGATCCGAAAGCTTAAAAGAGCGAGACGTCAGGTCTCCTCCTCTCATAAATTAGTTATTAGCTATACAAGACACATCGATGAAGAAGACCATATTACAAGTAAGTCTCTTTGCCATTCAGACTCTCACGCAATCACCTTAGAGTTGTTTACTAGTACTCTGGATCTCAATTGCATATTCCAATGTTAGTAAATAATTGTTCTGTAAATTGAATTAGTTGTAAATTAGTCTTGCTCATCCACGCGTTGCTTTAAATTGACGTGTGATTTTATGTTCAACATCCTTATCTTACTCAAACTAGTTAAGCTAATATACAAGTCTTAGCGCTCATTGAAATTGACCCATAAATGTTCAAAAGTCGACCATTTCTGGGCCCATTCCAAAGCTCAAGGACTGCATCTCAATGCAATAGCAGAGTATCATGACTCTAATATCTGAGCTATTTTTTTGCGATATCAAACATGTCGCAAATTCTAGTTCACAGTTAAGCTGAAATTAGGAACTAGACGTGACGATCCCACGGATCGTACATGTGGTGGAGAAACTGCTGGTTTGCTTCAAAACCCCGTAGCATAACATGTTAAGGTCGGTATGTTAATTGCTGTACCCGCTTGTTATAACTAGAACAACTTCAAAACTTGAATCATTTAGTAATTAACCAGTGGTGAGCGTAAATTAAAATTAGTTGTTATCATGTTGTAAAATTAACTGTACCATCTCAGTATTATTTAGTGTTATAGTCGGTGTAGGTCGGTAACCGGATACAGCAAATTGTAATTAATAGGAAGTTAATGTAACAACATAAAAGTAGCAAGCATAGCGGAATTGATAAACAACAAAGTATGCCTTGCAATACAACCATGATATGTCAATACGAAAAAGAGATCAAGAATTAGCTGACGAATTAGATTGCTCTCTCGATGCGTTGCACGAGATAGCCACTTCCGTAAGCACACCTAGGTCGAAGCGAAAAGCAGAAAAACAATCACCGCCAAAGTTTTATTTTACACGGCAAGAAGCGCGTAAAGCGAAAAATAAAACCAAAACAATGGATCCACCCCCGCCGCCACCCGTCAGCAATAATATTACGGTCCACAACCATAGCTTTGGCACGCCAAAATTCGATGCCGGGAAGGATGATACTGATTAGTTTTTTTATCATGTACGAGGATGCCAAACTACAGCTATGTTGGGATAATAATAAGGCAAAATAGATGCTACCACGTACATTTGTTGGAAAAGGTTGGAAATGGTTACAGATGCGGATCCAAAAAGAAATTCGAATGCACTGCCTTACAATCAATTTAAAAAGAATGTGGTTAAAGCATTTACTCAAGTAAGTCCAAAGGTTGATGGGGGACAATTCTTAAGATACCGAGTACAAGAACGACATAAGTCAGTAAAAGACTATGTGTTCGACAAATTGTACCTCATTCATCGTTATGAGTCAATCATAGAAGGAAGAAACCAGTTTAAATTGTATGCGCAGGTTTATTGCCATACTTTATGGACAGAGTATTGACTCAGGTATTCGAAACAGTTGATAAATTGTTGGATGCATTAGTAAGTGTATAAGCTAATAAATTAAATATCGAGAGGCGTAAGCAAAGGCTAAAAGGATCTCAGAAACCTACGTTAACCTTAAAAGAGATTGTGAAAGGCACACGTCGACAAGTTGCTCACAGTGAAAACGAAACATTCTCTGAATCTGACCTTGAGTCACAAGAGTTTTCAAAATACTCAACAGTAGCGGAATCAGCGTTTTCTGGCTCCGGATCATTCGCACATGAAAGTCCAAATTATAAAAAACGAAACAGCAGAAACGACGTTATAAAAAGAACAAAAATAAAAATAAATTAGAACATGAAACCCTGAACAAAATGATAAGGCAAAAAAGGATTCAACCGAGGACATCCATCCCCTAGTTAACATAGCAGAAATTGCATAAAAGGCAACGAAGCGATGGTCCAACCCCTATTTAACATAGCAGCAATATATGCTAGTTACGCTATTTATCCCCTCACATGAACCATTTCTTCTTATATTTAACCTAGCTGAAATTATCTAACCCCACATTTTATGAAAGGCTATAACCCCAATTTTAACATAGCAGAGATTTAACCACACATTGTGCACAAGGCTACAATTTATTCTCTATTTAACACAGCAGAGCTACGGTCCACCCCCTATTTTATAAAAGACTACGGCATCTTTTTTCCAACCCCTATTTAACAATGCAGAGCTTAGACCAATGCATAATTTCCTGAAATGGGGGTACGAAGCTTATTTTGCAACCCTTATTTAACATAGCAGAGATTTTATAAAAGACTAGGAAGCCTTATTTAACATAGCCGAAATTATAACAGAAATTTGAAGTCAAATTCTATACCACACCCTATAACCTAGGCAAAGGTCAAATATATCTCGTAAAACGGCTAGACATATTGAAATTTTCTTTTATTAAATTTAATTTACATTATAAAAGAGTACGGGGCTATTTTTCGACTAACCCTCTTTTAGGGTTGTTGTGAATTTAATTAGAATTTAATCTATTACATAAAAGACTATGAGCCATATTGTAGAACCCTGAAGGCCTACAGAACATGCAATAAGTGGTTATAGCAGACTATTTTCCCCAGTAACCGTGGTGTATTTGCTAAAGTCTACGACGAGCCATGATATAGGGGAGCCTATTGGTTCCTGATTGCCAAATTTTCGTCGGATTATCACCAAACTCTGGATTTTGGTAGATTATGATGAAAAAAACGACAAGGCTACAATCTACCCCTAGTTAACATATCAGAGATTGCATAAAAGGCAACGAAGCGATGGTCCAACCCCTATTTAACATAGCAGCAATATATGCTAGTTACGCTATTTAACCCCCCACATGAACCATTTCTTCTCCTATTTAACATAGCAGAAATTACCTAACCCCACATTTTATAAAAGGCTATGACCCCAATTTTAACACAGCACAGATTACATAGGCGACGAGTATACAAGCACAACGCAGAGGCTACCGGACATCCCTTATTTATAAAAGACTACGGGCACTTTTTCCAACCCCTATTTAACATACCAGAGATTATAACAGAAATTTGAAGTCAGTTTCGATACCACACTCTATAACCTAGGCAAAGGTCAAATATATCTCGTAAACGGCTAGACATATTTAAATTATGTTTTCACATTTGGTAAGTGGGCATTAAGTACTATTTGTGAAAAACGTGGTGACCTCGAGGTCAAAGATCAAATATTGAACCGTGCATATCTCGTAAACGGCTAGAGATATCGAAATTCTGTTTTTACATTTAGTATGTGTTAATTAAGTATTATTTGTGAAAAAAGTGGTGACCTCGAGATTAAAGGTCATAAAAGCACTCATTAAGCTCGAGAACCACCTTTGCAAAATAGCTGTTGTTACATTATTAATTTGTAGCAGCCTAAGTTACAATTTAGTTCTCTCTGCAATTTATTTGCTTTGTCATACAATTATTACCTAGTGTGCCAGTGTTTATGGTCTTGTGAGAGGAGAAGGTAGACTTTTTATGGAGCCTAACATGTCACAACTAACTCTCCAAAAAATTTACTCCTTAAACAGTGATCCAGTTGGTTTTGGAAATGTGTAAGTATGCCTGTAAAAAACGCAGTAATGTCATTAGCCTACAAACAATTGCAGAAAGACCATAAGAATATAAATATAAAAGCAAGTTGCAGCAAGTTTAAAAGTATTTTAGTCATAAATAGAAGGAAAACACGCTGTATAAATAAAACTATAGGGGTGAAAAACAGTTCAGGGTTCCTACAGACCACATTTTTGTCAGTTTACGTTTTAAGTAGCCTTTAGTTCTTTCTAGCTTCCGCTTTATTCCAAAGTACTTCAAACAGTGCTTGTCTTTTGTACTAAATTATATTTTAAAAGGCTAAATTATGCTGAAGATATTTCGAAGTATTTGAGATTATGTAAATTTGTAATTGTCTCCTTAAAATACAAGCTACAAGTACTCCATGTTAACACAAAGCGTAAAATACAAACATTTTTAATTAATCCCCTCATTTAATATACACTTGTGCAAGTTCCTCCCCAAGAAAACCTAAGCATGCTCTCTCCAATATGGCAAAATGTCTCTTATAGCTAAATATATCCCTTCAAAAGTGGTACTTTAATGGCAAATTCTCAAAAAACAGGGGTTAAGAAATATCTTACAAACGTTTAGCCATTCAAAGCAACAAACACTTAGTACTAGGGCGAATTTTACTTAAAACAATATTTTACAAAGCAACTGGAAAATACTTCACACGCCCTTATTTTGTACAAACACAACAGGGGGCAAATAATAGACGTACGTACTTAATTTTAGGCGCTAGACAAGTATAGCTACAAATAGAAGCCACACAATTTGCCATATTATGGAGGTGAAAGAAGTTTTGTATTAGCGTAAAAACTTTGCGCGTTTCTTAATTTTAAGAGCAAAAAGGCAAAATTTAAAAATAGGTGGTAGGGCAAATAAAACCAAGCACAGAAAATTGTGAATGTTCTTCGTCCTTTTCTCCTTGAAATAATGCTAGAAGTACTTTATGTGGTCGCAAAGCGTGAAATACCAACATTTTATAATCAATTCCCGCATTTAATATACACTTGTGCAAGTTTATTCTTAAGAAAATTTAAGCAAGCTCTCTCCATATGGCATACCACTTCAATAACACCTAAAAAAATATGATCTAATGTTTCTTTCACCCAAATACAAGTTCTTTAATTAAAATATAGCACTTTCCTCCTTCCCAATTACAAACACCACCTTTCTACTTACAATGTGACCTACTCACATTTTATACCCTATAAATTCTTTTCTACGACACATTAAGTTGAAAAAAGTACTTTACAACCTGAATTACATGCTATAACCCTTCGAAGCGGCCTTTGCGGGGCAAGTTCTCAAAACATGGGTTGAAAAGATGTCCCCACATACGTTTAGCCATTCAAAGCAACAAACATCTAATATTAGGGTGAATTCTACTTAAACAGTATTTTACCACATGCAGCTGAAAAATGTCTCACATACCATTATTTTGTTGACTGTAAAGAAATCTATATTCTGTACAAAACACTATAGGGTCCAAATAATTTTACTAGTTACTAGACGTATTCAAGGTTTTGTGCATTTGGCTAGTCCCTCACGCTAAACATGTGTAATCTCTGCTTTGCAGGTCAAAACAACTATATTGTGGAAGCAAAAAGAAGTTTTGTATTAGCGTGAAAATTTGCAAGTTTCTCAATTTTAAGACCAAAATAGTAAGAAAAATTTAAATAGGTGGTAGTGCGCACAGGGGAGTAAGCAATATTCGACCAACGTGTATACTCAAAGCAAACAAAAGAGAAAATATACAATTTCAGGAGATAGTGGGAATTTTACATTGGGCTGTATAGCTACAAAATAATAAATGCATTCAAGTCCAGTGGAAGCCTGTGTAATTTCGGTTTTAAATTTCGTATACTGTAGAATTGCGCTTTATGTACATTTTATTCTCTAATTGTCTTTATGCTTCATCGAAGACGTACAGTAGCAAAAAATGAAATCTCAGTTTTTTAAATTTTCATACTGTAATAGCATCTTAATGCCCTTTTTCATTCTCTATTCTTTAGCGAGGACATACAGCAGTAAATACGATCTCGGTTTTAAATTTCACATACTGTAGAACTTGAGTGCATACATACTTCACTCCCCTAATAATTAGCGAATACAATGCACAGACGACATGCATTAGCAAATACATTTTTTTTCAAACCTTATATTAGGGCTAAATAACATTTTGCAGTTTCATAGTTCTGGGAAGCGAGTTTCATTGCATTACCAAGCTCGAATACTGCGAGTTTCTCACTTCTGCGGGCAAAAGAGTTGCTATATTTTTGGAAAAGAGTAGTTCGTAAAGAGAAGCAAATTTCATTTTCTGCATTACCAATTTCAAATAACATAATTTGCAAGTTTCTCAATTCTGTGTCTAAAATTCGACAAATTCAAAACCACCATATCTTGAAAGCGACAATAGGTAGAAAGAAGCAAATTTCACATTCGGCATTACCGACTTCGAATAATATATAATTTACAAGTTTCTCAATTTTGCGCCTAAAATATTTAAATTCAACAAAATTCAAACCACTATATTTTAGAAGTACTAAAAGTTTTCTTATTCTGCATTAACGTGAACAAAAATTATATAATTTGAGGTACTTATAGTTCTGGCACTAAAAGAGCAAAATTCTAAAAGTTCTAACTAATATTTCGTCAACGTCAACAGCTAGAAACATGCTGTTTTATATTTATCATTCTCCAGACCGAAATATATTACGATATATGTTTCATACTTCTACAACCATGGGGGAAAAGTTGGCAAACTGACATCAAATTTGACCTTTGACCTTGATATCAACACTTTTTTCACAAATAGTAGTTAATACCTCCATATCAAATGTGAAAACAGAATCTCAATATGTCTAGCTGTTTCCGAGATATACACGGTTCATTATTTGACCTTTGATCTCGAGGTGACTACTTTTTTCACAAATAGTACTTAATAAACATATACCATATGTGAAAACAGAATTTCAATGTATCTAGCCGTTTCCGAGATATACACGGTTCAATATTTGACCTTTGATCTCGAGGTGACCACTTTTTTTCACAAATTGTACTTTATTCCCACTTACTAAATGTGAAAATGAAATTTCAAAATGTCTAGCCGTTTACAAGATATACACGGTTCAATATTTGACCTATGATCTCAAGGTCATTACATTTTTCACAAATAGTACTTAATTAACACAAACCAAATGTGAAAGCAGAATTTCATTACGGCTAGCCGTTTACGAGATATGCACGGTTCAATATTTGACCTCGAGGTGACCACTTTTTTCACAAATGGTAGTTAATACCCACTTACCAAATGTAAAAACAGAATTTTAATATATCTAGCCGTTTACGAGATATATTTGACCTTTGCCTATTTTATAGAGTGTGGTATCGAAACTGACTTCAAATTTCTGTTATAACCTCTGGTATGTTAAATAGGGGTTGGAAAAAAGTGCCCGTAGTCTTTTATAAATAAGGGATGCCCCCGTAGCCTCTGTGTTGGGCTTGTATACCCGTTGCCTATATAATCTCTGCTATGTTAAAATAGGGGTCATAGCCTTTTATAAAATGTGGGGGTTAGGTAATTTCAGCTAGGTTAAATATAAGTAGAAATGGTTCATGTGGGGGGGTTAAATAGTGTAACTAGCATATATTGCTGCTATGTTAAATAGGGGTTGGACCATCGCTTCGTTGCCTTTTATGCAATCTCTGATATGTTAACTAGGGGTAGATTGTAGCCTTGTCGTTTTTTTTATCATAATCTACCAAAATCCAGAGTTTGGTGATAATCCGACGAAAATTTGGCAATCAGGAACCAATAGGCTCTCCTATATCATGGCTCGTCGTAGACTTTTGCAAATACACCACGGCTACTGGGGAAAATAGTCTGCTATAACCACTTATTGCATGTTCTGTAGGCCTTCAGGGTTCTACAATATGGCTCATAGTCTTTTATGTAATAGATTAAATTCTAATTAAATTCACAACAACCCTAAAAGAGGGTTAGTCGAAAAATAGCCCCGTACTCTTTTATAATGTAAATTAAATTTAATAAAAGAAAATTTCAATATGTCTAGCCGTTTTACGAGATATATTTGACCTTTGCCTAGGTTATAGGGTGTGGTATAGAATTTGACTTCATATTTCTGTTATAATTTCGGCTATGTTATATAAGGCTTCCTAGTCTTTTATAAAATCTCTGCTATGTTAAATAAGGGTTGCAAAATAAGCTTCGTACCCCCATTTCAGGAAATTATGCATTGGTCTAAGCTCTGCTTTGTTAATTAATAGGGGTTGGAAAAATATGCCGTAGTCTTATAAAATAGGGGGTGGACCGTAGTTCTGCTATGTTAAATAGAGAATAAATTATAGCCTTGGTCACAATATGTGGTCAAATCAGCTATGTTAAATAGGGGTCGTATCCTTGTGCACTATGTGGGGTTTTAATGTTAAATAGGGGGTCGTATTGTTGGAGAGCGTGAGGAACGTATTTATGTAATTTCTACTATGTTTATTTTTTGGGTGCCGTTGAAAAATATGTTCATTGCCTTTTATGCCGTCGTAAATAGGGGTTGAAAAATATAGTCACATTCTTTTTCAAAAAATATTACTATTATTACTTTTTTTACTATTAAATATAAGGGTCATAAAAGAGAATAAAAAGTACAAAAATCTAGTTCAAAAAAAAAACAAATTTAGTTCCAAAACTCATGACACCAAGTATCGTACAACCCTGGAAAATTGACTCCTGCGTATCAGGCGGCTTAGGGAAAAGATGCGAAATTTAAAAAAACCAGGTCAAGTGTCCCCATTCTACTAGCGGATACTACAGTATTCCAATTACGGAAGATTCGAGAGACTGTACGGCATTTACACTGTCAAATATAGCCACGTATAGGCACAATGTACTGCCGATGGGGTTTCGGAATAGGCCTAGCGTATTCAGCAGAATACTAGTATTAACTCTAAGTAATTTAGAACCCCAACATCTGTCGCACTACATTGACGATACATTTATATACCACGATGTCGAAAGTGAAGTTCCTAAGATTTTAGAGAAGCTGTTTCAACGGTAACAGAAAGCAGGACTGCGTATCTGATTAGACAAAACATCATTTATGCAAATACTATTCTTGTGTTCGTGCACTTGACCGGCCCTTTTGGGAACCGTATCAACATTAAAATAGTTAATCAAATAGCGACTTTTGAAACCCTCAAAACAATTAAGAAGTTTAGGATTTTTTTAGGACTGTGTAATTAAGTCAGGCGTTTTGTAAACAATTACGCAGAGCTCACACAGCCTTTACAATTTTTAAGGAGCAAGAATAAGAAGTTTTCGTGGGACCCAGAGCAAGGACAAGCATTTCAGAAACTGAAAGAGGCTCTTATTCAAGCGCCGCTTTTAAAACTGTATGATCCATCGAAAGAAATATGTGTGTTCACTGATGCGCCGACAAAAGCCATAGCTGGCATTGTAATGCAGAGGAATAGCGAAAAAGATTAATATTATCCGATTTCATACTATTCTCGTTTATTGAGACCAAATGAAACAAAATTCTCAGTTTTTGACCTGGAATAACTTTACGATCCAATAGTTATTATCTGGTAGGATGACGGTTTAAAGTTTGTGTAGGTAATAGATCATTGTTGTATTTAAAAACAACGCCAAATTTACAAGAGCGTTTGGTTCGTTGGGCTTTAGCTCTTTCAGAATTTGATTACGAAGTCGCACACGTAGCAACATCAAAAATCCGAGTGATTACATAAGTAGAGGTACTAAGATTCCTCCTCAGAAAGATGATATGAAAATCGATCAACTAGAATTTTAATTTCGTTTCAAAAGAAGATTCTGATTTACCTAAACTCCAAAAAGATGTCAAATTCTTTGGTCTAATTTACAAATATTTAGGAACGGGAGAGCAACCATATATAAACGTGGAAAAGGCAGAAAATCAATACAAATTAACTGATGGGATGTTGATCAACATCACAAATTTGCAAATCTGGTTAAATATTTAACATGTGTCACTTTTTGTATACGAGATCAAGTGATTCACAAAATTCATGGTTCCATATTAGCTGGACACTATTCATTTTCGAAGACTTATTCTATGGCTGTTAAGATTTACATTCCCAATCTTAAGCAATTTATAAAACAGTCGGTAGAGGAATGTACCAGTTGTTTAATAAATAAACGGAACGCACGTAAGGTACAAATCATTCCTCAGACGTTTCCGGAATGTAGCCCGTTTGAACAAATAGTACTTGATGAATTAGGAGCCCTGCCGAAGACAAAAAGGTGGTTTTTATCATATTGTAGTCATCTGTGGCATGGCCACACGTTATGTAATAGCAGAACCAATCAAAGATTTAACTACCGAAAGTATTGTGGGTGTATTATATAACAAAGTGATATTGAAATTTGGTATTCCAAAAGCCATGTTAGTTGATCGTCTAAGCGCACATCGTAGTTCTATGTTTAAGGATCTTCGTGATGGACTAAGGATAGAGCTAAAGTTCGCAGATACAAGCCCGTATTATATGATTGGAGTAACCGAAAGGGTTAATTAAAAAATCCAGGATTCTCTTCGAAATTTTGTTAACGATATGGTCGATGATTGGAATTATCATGCAGATAAATGCTAGTCAACACGATGTTATGCACTATTCATCACATCATTTATGAGTTAGTGGGTTTATCAGGCTCGTCTTGAATTAGATGCTATGTTGCAGACGCCTTATGAGTATCAGTCCAATGAACAAAGACTAGACTTATTGCAAAAATCACGAAAAGTGGCATACGAGAATATCTACAAACGTTACGAAATACGTCAAAAGGCATACGAAAAACGGAAAAACAATAAGCTTCCAACCCGACGAGGTAGTCTTATTATTAAATGTAACTCCTTGACAAGAAATACCGAAGAATTTCGCTATGAGATGTGAAACGCTAGCCACTATTATACGGCAAGTAAATCAGAATTCTTACTAGGTACAGTACACCAATAAAAGAAATCGAATAAAGAGAGATGCCGTTGGAATACAGCATTTGCGTAAAGCATCTGAAATGCAAGAAGCCACAAACTAAAACATAATACCAACATTAAATATATTGAATTTCAGCTTCTATACATCTAGGAAAATTATTTTAAGTTATTAGATATGTAATTGGTAAACAAAACAGTATTTATCGGACAGTTTCGCCTCAGCTGAGGGGAAAGCGAACTTTGATCATGTTTAGTATCGATCAGTCCGACGGGATTATTTAATGTTCAACCACTGCTCTGTGATGAACCGTCTGGTAAGAGAAACGTTTTGTATTAAATAACTTTCTCTCAAATAAAGCTGGTCGATGTTTTTCGTTTTTATACACACAGTGTTACATTACATTTCAAAAGAAGAAAGAACTCTTTGGAAAATGAATTTAACCCAGACTAACGACTAAAAGAGTAAGAAGAGAACAAAATCTTCACCACCCGAAGGAGATGGCGAAGAGAAGAAAAGGAGTACGGAGGAGTAAAATTTAGGTGAGAACGAGGATCTAGATGCGGAACTAGAGGAAAGGAAGAAAAATACTTAGAGGCATATAATAGATCATTAGAAGGAATCGAGAGAATAATGACGAAACTTAAGATCGGAAAAGAACCAATAATAAGAGTTAAACTTGCATTGGTTGGCTATCTGCTGAGGATTCCCACTCTAGAGGGAAGATTAGCGGAACAACAAACAGCTAGCGAATATCTTAAGGAATTAATGGGAAAAGAAAGAAGAATGTATAAAGAAGAAAAAAGAAAATGGGAAGAGGAAATGAAGGAAGCCAGACCGACAACAACAAGCAAAGAGGAAAAATAAGTTGCCCAGCAGAAAAAAATAAAATTGCTAGAAGCGGAGATCGACAGACTCCGAAAAATGATAGAAGATCATACAGAAGAGAAACTAAGAATAGCAAAAAGATACAGTGAAGAATAGATAGCAGAGGCAAGAAAGAGAGACAGACCTGGCATCTATGTACGACCGAAAGAAGTGGAAACAGTAGCCCAGCTAAAAAGCAGCTGGATTGGGACAATAAACCCTGAAAAAGATAAAATCAGAGCGACAATCTACACCTAGAGAAAATGATGGTGGTGCAGGCGGAGACGAAGGAGGATGTTGAAAAAAGAATCAACAAAAGTAGAGTGAAGGATAATTTTCAAATAGAAACCAAAAGGAAGAGAAATCTTCTACTAATCATTTACAACGTAGAAACAGAAATAACAAATGAGGATATAGTGCGTAAACTCATCAATACAAATATTGATAATGAAGAATTGGCGACAAAAGCGCTGAAAGAAACGAAGTTTAGATTTAGAACTGTTCCGAAGGAGCATAAATTATAGCGAGTGAATAATGAAATTTTAGCATACTAATAAGGGAAAGGAACCAATTAACGTCTGCAAACGTCATAAAACAAAATGAGCCAAAATAAGACCTAAAGCCGAAGGGTGAAAAAGGAAAATTAATAATAAACCTAGCGGAAATTGATTCTGAAGAAAAAACAGAAGCGCAACCCAAAATAGAATCAGAGGAGGAAGTAAAAAGAAAATAAAGTCACCTTCACAAAAGAGAAGAGACCGGCAAAGACTCATAAAATTTAGAAGGTGACAAAAATCTGAGGTGATAGCTGTTATGACTAGAGAAGAAACTGAAAAAGAAGACATAAAAGAATGTACTGATGTGGCATATACACTGATAAAAGAAAAAATGGAGCAGCTGGTTGCCAAAACTTTTATCAGGAGAGAAATCACCAATAAATCAACAGACAACTACAGCAAGAATGACAAAAGATGATGTCGAGGCAGTTCAGAGAATGAATAGGAAGAAAATGTGAATGATCCAAATAAGATTTGGAATAAAAGTGAGATTACTGGTGGAAATGGAGATCGGAGCCAGGTGGTGGAGCCTAAAGGGAAATTGGTGAATCAAGAATGGAATTACGATATCGAGGAGACTGAGTACAAACTTGCTATACTAGGAGATCCACAAACTCTTACAATTGCTTTACGGCAGGTGATACGGAAATTACACGTGGATGGTGACAGGATAACGTTCCCGACTCCTGATGCAGTAGATAGGATAATGCTAAGAAGTCATAACTTACCAACGGATCCAAAGGCCCTGCTTCAATTAATTGACGAAATCTTTGAAAGAAGAAATGAAGATTTTAATCTTCATGTGATTTACAGAGATTTTGTGAGAGCGCATGGCAGGGTAGTGGGTGACTCTAAGGAGCCGTTGCCACGCTGCTATGCGCAATTGCGCATACGAGATTTCCGAATTAGATATGCAGCCTGAATAGTTTTCTGTGCTGCAAATTAATGCGCAGGACTCGCGGATGGTCATGAATGATTTGATGAAACTCTCTGAAGAATTACGAGTGGGTCTTCTTTGTATACGGAACCATATGCTGTAAATGGCAGGATAAAGAATTTTCCAACAACAGCCCAAGTAGTCATTCAAGGAAAACAACCAAAAGCACCAATAATTAATTTAAACAGTAATATACAAATAATAGAGATCTATCAGTTCACGGACGAATGGACGCTGTGTGTGAAACTGCTGACAAAGCATAAAAACACCATAGTATGTACCTCGAATTTCAACATGCTGTAGATCGGTATTTAGACAAATTAGAATCTATGGTAAATTCGTATCCAAATCATAAGCTAATAATAACCGCCGATGCAAATGCCAAGTCGCCGCTTTGGCATAGCGATATGAGCAGAGACAGAGATAGAAGGAGGGGTGAGCAGTTAGAAGATCTTATAATAACTCACAATCTGGTTTTGCATAACAAGGAAGGTGAACAGAGCGGAACAGAGCGACTTTTAAGAACGGAGCGGGAGCGGAATCAAACATTGATGTTACAATTACAAATCAAAATTTAATAAACAATATTATTGATTGGAAAGTTTTAGATGGAGGTACATATAGCAACCATAGCGTAATCAGATTGGATATACAACCAGAAGGAATAGGTCAGGGCACTGTTCAGGATGAGAGCTCTTGGAAACACAACCGAGGAAAGATAGACTGGAAAAAGTGCAGAGATTTGTTGCAACTACCGGACGTTCTGGAGGAAATGGATGTAGATAAGATAGCAAGGAGAGTCGAGGTATCAACAGTGGAGTGCATAAGAGCAGAGCTGTCGCGGCAGAGGGGAACGCGGAACAAAATAACAACTCTCTTCTGGAATGGAGAATTGGAGAGAATGAGGAGGATTGCCAGGGCGATGAGCAAAAGTTATCAACAAGCGCGAGACCCGGAGATAAGGACAAGAAAACTAGAAGAGTATAGAATCGCTAAAAGGAATATAAAGAAAGATTAATGCAAAGGAAGAAGGAAACCTGGGAGAGATATATTAAAAATAATCTTACTATAGATGCGTGGGGGCTCCATACGAATTCTGCATGGAAAAACAGTCCCCCACGACACTATCAACTCTGAAAAAAGAAGATGGAACTTTTACAATAACTTGGGGAGAGTCAGCTAGACTTTTTTTGGATTAACTAGTTCCAAAGGACAGCGATGAAAACGAAACAGGAGAAAATCAGAAAATAAGAGAAGATATGCAAAGAATTTTGAAAGAAGTATTCGAGATCAAAGACTTCAATGTGGAAGAATTAGGCATTCAAAATCATGAAATAGAGATAGTAATCAAGACACTTAAGAACAGGGAAGCTCCGGGACCGGATTGCAAAAAAATAAGAAATATTTAAGAACATGAAAGATATCGGGGTCCCTTTACGTGGCAAGACTCCTCACGGAGTGTCTAAGGCAGGGAAGGTTTCCGCAAAAATGGAAAGAGGCTAATCTAATTATTTTTTGAAAAGCTCAGACAAACTCAGGATAAGTCCAAGATCCTATCGCCCAATCTGCCTTCTCAACGTCATTGGGAAAATTTTTGAAAAAATAATAATAAACCGCCTACAACAACATCGTGAGGAATTGGAAGATGATCAAATACAGTTTGGCTTCTGCAAAGGAAGGTCGACACAGGATGCTTTTAACAAGCTATGCGATTGCGTTGGGAGGGCATATGGAAAATACGTAATAGCAATTTTTGTAGATATTAAAGGGTTGTTTGATAATCTGTGGTGGTCGGCGCTATTTGTTGGATTAAGTAAACTAAATATTCCGGCATACATCATTCGGGTGCTCGAGGATTACTGCAGAAACATGATAATCAATCTCTGTGCTCCGGGAATAAAATTGGAAAGAATACCGAAGCAAGGATGTCCGCAGGGGTCGATATGTCGTCCTATTTTCTGGGATATATGTGTCGACCCTTGTGTGAAAAGAATAAAACTAACTGCGAGAGTTCGTGTCGGTGGTTGCCTACGAGGATGATATCGTAGCAACAGCGGGGGCGAACTCCAGAAGAGAACTAGAATTCAATGCGAGCAAAATATTAGACACATTAAAAAATTGGTGCGATAAAAATAAACTAACTTTATTCGTGGAAAAGACAAATTATATGATTCTGAAGGTTAAATTAGAAACAAATCCCGTAATAAAGTACAATGGGAAAGCAGTAAAGAGAGTGAAAACATTTAAATAACTAGGAGCTATAAGAAGGGCTTAACTTCTCAGAATATAAACGTAGAGAGAACCGCTAACAAAATACTCAAGATGGGTTACAAACTAATAACAATTGCAACAACAAAATTTGACTTACCATTGAAACTAATTACATTATATCGTAATCAGATATTAAGTGCAATAGGAATTTATGGAGCGAGTGCGTGGGCGCACCGACAGACTGAGAACAAGAAACTGGCTGAGAAACTAAACCGAGCACAGAGAGCAATATAATTGAGGATGCCTGGGGCTTATAGGACAACACCGGGGGTAGCCCTAAATGTAATCTTGGGTATAGCCCCCCTGCACCTGGAGGTACTGAAGATAGCTGCTATATATATATTGGACAAAATAAGAAAAATTAATAAGAGCGACGGTATTTTGGAAGAAATGCCACGAACGAAAAAGAAATACGTGAGATAATAATATCAAAATGGCAAACATATTGGCAAGAGAGTGATAAATCTAGAAGACACTTTGGTATAATTGATAACATTTCTAATAGACTTACATGGGAAAACTGGAATCCAGGTCAAGGTGTGGTTCATCTACTAAGTGGACATGGCCCGTTCAACGCGAAACTTTTTGACTATTGACTGGTGAACTCCCCAATGTGTGAGTGTGGACAACTGGCAAATCCTGAACGTGTGGTCCTCGAGTACCCAGTCAACCAAGTGAATGAAGAAGGGGAGGTCATCCAGCAAATAGCGGACACGCGGGAGGAACTAAGTGGACTAACAGTGAAAGAGATGCCTGGGAAAGAACAAAAAAGATTCCTACTAGAACAACTTTCTACTAGGATCTCTTATATATATCAAACAAATATAAACGAAGAAACCAATAAAAGAAAATCGATAGGTGAAGAACAACACTTAATTTGGACGAGTAAAGTACTGTAGATATTGTACATACGGGTATGTATGTCAGGCGTGAGTAGGGAACGGGCGTGGTCGCGCGAGGACGGCGTGCTCCCATGAGCGGAAAAACAATAAGAATGGTATCTAATGTGAACTTTGTAGATTCGATATCCTCTCCACGGTCATGGATACTTAGAATTACAGGGCCTGGTGAGACGCGTAGTGTGCGAATGGTTGTGAGTGCGTCTTAATATAAACTATGTGTGGTTAGAAACTAAACAAGAGTTCCCCCAGAGGATCTACCGACTCGGTGGTCTGGACAGGATAACTCTGGATGGAGAATAAACTTGAGAATTGAAACCAAATAAACAATTGAATGTGAAGTGCTGTAATGAAGTGCTGTGTGGAAGTGTCTATATGTGACACTGTGGTGAGGAAGAGGAAGAAGAGAGTAGTCTTGGAACCGCCCCAATCCAAAGGATCTGGAGGATTCGTCCAGCGGCCCAGGACCTGGATCTTCAGAGTCGACTTCCCCACCTAAGTGAATAAGCGAGTGAATGTATTATTTAAATAGAGATAGGTTAGAGTAGGGTTAGAATTAGAATAGAATAAAATGGGACCAGAAATTAACATTTTATTACGAATACTTTTTATTACGATTTTGTTTCATCAAGATGCATATGATTTATTGAATTGTTTTGATAATTTAATTGTTTTTCGCTGGAACAAATATTAATATTAGTGAATAGGGAATGTGTTTCAGATAAAGTATATTGCAATTTTCATGGAAACATTGTTAATAATTTTGCACACATTAAAATTATAGTATCAGTTTTAAGCTAGAAAAGGAGGAAGATTAGCAAAGTAATAAAAAAAATTGCTATACAATCTAATAATAAGATTTTAAAAAAGCGAATAACTAATAAACAAAAACGCGATGAATTGTGGTGTGACTGGATGTGTGGAAGAATGGCCCCCCAAAAAACTTAAAAAAAAATAAGTGAAGGTAAAGAAATAATGACAATAAAAATAATTAAAAATATATAAATAAATAGAAGACATTTGTTAAAAAAATAAATATAGAACTTAACAGAGCTAAAATTAAACTGTATGGTATACTCAAGTGTAATAAAATATATATGAAATAAAATAAAATAAAAGAGAATTAATCCCCCCAAACCTCGGAAACAGGGCCCAGGTTTATCCATCGGCAACTGGGCCAAAGAATCATCCCCATATCCCTCCCGTCTCTTAAATCCCTTTTTTTAAATTGTTATTTTTAACTGTGGAAAAGCTCCTACTGACTCCGCACCCCGTCGCCGTGTCAGGGGCCGAGGTGGGGGGAGAGAAAACGGGGATGGCCCATCCAAACTTCGTGGAAAACATCTTCAGTTCGCTGCGTCCCTCAGACATGCGAAGCGGAGTTGAGCAAAGGATGCTGGGAGGTGGGGTGGCAAGGTGGGTTCCAAAATAAAAAAATATATATATAAATGTAAGTAGTCCTTCATAAATCTGCTCTATTCTAGGATGCTGAGAAGATTCATGAATGTGTATCTTCAAATAGTGGATGTTATAATTGACATTATTCCACATTATCACAAAAAGCCTATTTTTACTCGCTCACGTAACATAGTCATACTCTGTTTTTATGTGGAAACATTCGAAAGCGGCAAATTATGCAGCATAAAGAAAACAGCATAGATTACAAGCAAATGAATAGAAGAAAAGCAGCAATAAAGAAAAATGCCAGAGACTACAGACGAAGATTGAATCGGGCTGCAACGAGGCACACATAATCAAATACGAGAAAAGAAGGAATGCAACGGACGAGAAGGGAGAAGGAATTCATGTAGACCCACCTTCATCACGTTCGACATTTTTTACACCACAATTTTATGTTAACAGTGTAAATAGTCACAAAGAAAACTGCACATATTCTCTTCGTCAATAAAGGTGCAAGAAGAAATAATGGAGAAAACTAAATATTGTTACAGTTATGACATAATTGCCTGACATAGCCCTTGAATCCTACAGTATATAACAGTGTCAAAAGATGACAAGAAATATGCGATGACTAAAAAGATACTAAAATCAATATTGTAGAAACGTTAAGTATTTTCAAGAAAGAACATCCAAATATTAGAGTAGAAAAACCAACGTTTGCTGCTCTCTAACTAGATACGTTTATCCAATGATGCAGATCAGAATATTTGATGCTATCGTTTTACAAAATGTATTTGAGGCCCGGTGAAAGGCTATGACATCACATATAGCATTCATTACAATATATTTGTGTACCGGGGTCCAATTTAGTGTTATGCGAATGTTACATTCATGCAGATCTTAACTTTAAGTAGAACAACTTACAGTTTGTTGTTCAATTTATTCGGGACGCCTCATCTCAAGAGATCACCGATTTACCTATAAAACAACGGGAATAGAAAAGTTCTCACATAAATGAGTTTACTCGATGCATTTGAGGAATTGTCAAGTTAACTAACTACAACAAGGTGTAATACATTCATTGCTAAAACACAACTTCACGTAGTCAAAAACAAATCAAAGTAGTTTGATGAGGATGAATCCGTGATGCACATATTCAAGTCATAGGCCGCCCTCCGGATCGAAGAAGAGTTATGTTATTCTGAGTAATGACTTAAGAAGCGGGGATACAGTTTCGAGTTTCGTTTTTGCCATCAGCCGACATCCAGATGGCTCTGTTACAAAGTCGAAATCTTACTTGCCTACGGTTTTCACGACTTGGTTCCTTGTCATCTTCCAGGAAGGGTCCACAAGAGTCATTTGTGGTTTGAAAGGACAGAAGAGATCTTGCAAGACAAATAGCTTAGGGGCACTTCTCCCATCTCTTCCCTTCCCCCTGTCTCAAACAACTGAACGCCGAACTTAGGTCCAGTTTTGCTGCTTCTCGCTTTCCTCGCACTGGTTGAAAACAAAAACAAAAAACAAATGCATTGACTTACGAACCAGTGGCTTAGGTAAGGGGGGATATGGTGGATATATCCCCCTCCTTAACTCCACCTACGTATATGAACTTGGAAGAGAGTATTTTCGCAAGAAATGGAAACATGTTTGGAAGCATATAATTGTTAGTTTTAAAAAATAAAATTAATTGTAAGGATTATGACTACGTCCGTCTCCATATAATTGTTTGTTTATTTTAAATAGATAAAGGACCGTATTGTACATTCTGCGTTGTAGGTTTACAATTAAGTGAAAGTGGTAAATAACCTTCAGGACAACCAGTAAAATTAAGAATTCAAAAACTTGAAAGAGCATACCAAACGTTTAGACAACAGATTTCTGTGGCAATCATATCGATAGCGTTGAAAAAAAAAAAAAAAGATTTCAAGAGAGTAATGAAAAAATGGTAATTCCTGTTACTAATAGTGTCAACGAATGTAGATCGGAGAAAATTTCAAATATAAAAGCATTTTGCTTCTATGGTTGAAGCAGTTATTTTGTAGCCTACGTAGAGAAGAAATAACTAACATACATTAGATATGAATGAAACATGGTTACATTACAAATGAATGAAAAATAAAAATTTCACAAACTGGGAAAAGATGAATTTGCGGTGAACTGTATTTTGTATGGAGCATGCTAGTAACTTTTCACTTCGACCTGACATTATTATGTGAGTGCAATTCTTATTAAAATCAACTTGAAATCGCGACCTTCATGACGCTGGTCTAATATTTCAGACTCACTGCCCGATTTGTACAATTTGCTGAGGGAGGGAATTTTTTCAGAAAACAGAGCCAGGGAATACTTTTGCAGAGAGGGGGAAATCCAACCATATACCCCGCTTCAAATCGAACACTGCTGTGACCACACGACTATAGTTTTGGGCTATAAGGAGAGAAGAGTCTAACCATTAAAATCAAACGATTGAAATATACAATCAAGTTTCGATTAAGGAATCTGTTGACTGAATATGGAGTTGTTTTTTCTGCATTAGCGAATGAAACTAAATATGACCAATATGAGAAAGCTCTCCATTGTTGGTAGCTATCAGCTACGTCAATGATGAGTACGTAA